>APFE030439625.1:932-53387 GCA_000404065.3 Pinus taeda | reverse complement strand
AAATTCTTGGCCTTTAAGGCCTTTGTTGAAAAATAATTTGGACATCAAATTCTTAAGCTAAGATCAGATAATGGCAGAGAATATGTTAAAAACGACTTCATCAACTTTTGCACTGAGCATGGAATTCAAATGCAACATACAGTTCCATATAGTCCACAACAAAATGGTGCAGCTGAAAGGAAGAATCACACCTTAAAGGAAAAGGCTAATTGTATGCTTCAATCTAAAGAACTTAGTCTTAACTATTGGGCAGAAGCAATTAAATGTGCAAATTACATACTAAATCGCACTCCTACTAACGCTTTAAGAATATCACTCCAGAAGAAGCATGGAGCTCTATTAAACCAGATGTGAGCCACTTTCGTGTTTTTGGAAGTGAAGCATGGGCCCATATTCCAGATGAGAAACGTAAAGCTTTAGAACCTAAGAGTGAAAAATGTATCTTGTTGGATATTCTGAAGATGTCAAAGGATATAGACTTATTCCATTTAAGTCCAAAAATGTTATCATTAGAAGAGATGCAAAGTTTGATGAAAATAAATCAGCCTACGAGCCTAGTTCGGCGCATGTGCCACCTCTCTCTATCTCTTCTACTTTTGAACATATTTCTTCTTCAGATGATGAAAGTGAGGATGACAATCCTCCCCCACCTTCTCAGGATCCTCCTTCAGGTCCTTCACTTCCAAAATGGGTCCAAGCTACTCGGAATGTATCAGTTGATCTTGTCAGTGATCCTACAGATCAGCGTCGTACACATTCTCAGTTCGAAAGAGCCTCTTCTTTACTGGCTCAAGTCTTAGAAAATTATGACCTTGACACCTTTGCAGAAGCTTCAGGCCATCCACATTGGGATGCAGCTATGAATGAAGAATATCGTTCATTATTGGCAAATGATACATGGGATCTTGTTCCTCTACCAAAGGGACAAAAACTTGTTAGATGCAAATGGGTTTACAGAACCAAGTATGGACCAACTGGGAAAGTTGATAAACATAAAGTTCGTCTTGTTGCTAAGGGCTTTTCACAAGTTGAAGGCATTGACTATATTGAAACCTTCTCCCCTGTTGCCAAAATGAACTCTGTCCACCTTGTTCTTTCCCTTGCTGCCTCTTTCAAATGGGAAGTCCATCAGATGGATGTTAAATCCGCCTTCTTGCATGGGGACTTGCATGAAGAAATCTACATGGAACAACCTATTGGGTTTATACAAACAAACTCCAGCCTTATATGTCGGCTTAAGAAATCCCTTTATGGTCTCAAGCAAGCTCCTCGGTCTTGGTATGCCAAAATGGATACCTTTCTCTTAGAATCTGGCTTTTCTAGCTGTCATTCTGACAATACTGTCTACACCAAGAAAGTGGGCAAGTCTCTTCTCATTCTTGTTCTTTATGTTGATGATCTTATCCTCACTGGTAGTGATCCCAACCTTATTAACCATGTGAAGTCTAGCCTTAAAAAGAAGTTTGAAATGACAGACTTAGGACACTTACATTATTTTCTTAGTCTTCAAGTCTTGCAATCCAAGGAAGGTATTTTCCTCTCCCATTCTAAGTATGCCTGTGATCTTCTACGCTTTTTTCACATGGAAGATTTTAAGCTAGCTCCTTCTCCCTTTCAGTCTGGAGTCAAACTTTCAGTCACTTGTACTTCCCCTGAAGTTGATGCTGCCTTATACCGTCAACTTGTAGGAAAACTTTTGTATCTAACCCATACTCGTCCTATCCTTTCCTTTGTTGTTGGTCTTGTTGCTCGGTTTATGCAAAACCCACATGAAAGTCATTGGAAAGCAGCTAAAAGAATACTTCGTTATGTTCAAGGTACAATTTAGTTTGGCATTCATTACAGTGCCGAAGCATCTCCTCTATTGGTTGGTTTCACTAATTCCGATTGGGCTGGTGACCCTCATGATCGGAAGTTTACTGCTGGTTATGTGTTCACTCTTGGTTCAGGAGCTATTACATGGGCTTGCAAGAAATAAGCTGCCATTTCGCTTTCTTTAGTAGAAGCAGAGTATCGTGGTGTCATAGAAGCTAGTAAGGAAGCCTTGTGGCTTCGTCAAATCCTATCAGAGTTTGGCTTTCAGCAGCAGCATCTGACTACAGTTTGGTGTGATAATCAAAGTTCCATTCAGCTTTGCAAAGATCCATTTCAGCATCAGCGTAGAAAACACATTGAAATACATATGCACTTCATCGGAAATCTCATTCATGACCATGTTCTTAAAGTGTAATATTGTTCAACAGATGATCAAGTTGCAAACATCTTTACAAAGGCTCTCACAAAGGTGAAGTTTACTAAACTTCGATTTATGGTTGGAGTTCAGGAAGTTGTCATTAAGGGGGGATAGGCTCTAGTTCCTCCTTCCTTCTCCTATTGTGTCATATTTGTAAATCCTTCAATGCTATCCCAAGTTGTTCAGAAGGGGGGATGTTAGGATATTCCAACACATAGGAATAGTTAAGTATAACTTGGTCTAGTATAGAGTTAGGTAAAGTGTGTTTCTTTACTATGTACATTTGTAACTTACAATCTGACGGTCACGATATGTAGTGATCTGACGGTTCATTCTCTCCTCGGTATTACAGACACTTGATCCGTGGCTTGACACCCGATTGGTCCATGAATTCTATTTAAAGTGCATGGAGGGTCATTTGTAGGTTAACCATTCACAAGAGAAGATTATGTAAATTTTCATTCTTTGATTAACAAATTTCCTGAAGTGGCCGTGTTGGCTCAGGTTGTGGACTGTTTCCCTCTTTGAGGGTTTTAACTACGCCAAAATATTGGTGTATTGATCTATGATATGTTTGTGAGCGGTGTCCTTTTGGTGTTCTATTTGAGGAACTTACCCTGTAAATTCCTACACCCTTTCGAGAGATTTGGAATACTTAGAGGGTTTTTAGACCCATTATTCAAGAATTTGCCTCATTTTCGAAGGAACAAGGGGAGCTTCTTTTCATGATAACATCTTTATCTGAAATGTGTTTTTTCCCTTTCAAGTTGCATTGGATTCAGAATGACGAGATCTCTGCAATGAGATTATTTCTAAGGGTAGCCTACAATTTTCATTTTCCTCTAATTTACGAAGGATCTGTGCCATTTGGCACCTTTCAACTCTTGCATGAAGTCTTTTAGAATTAGAGGTTTATCCAGGATCAATTTTTGGATCATGCCTTCCCACTAAAAGAAATTTTGGTCTGCAAAAGGTTGATATATTGATCTCAACTCTAAATGAGAGTGACTCGCCCTCTTCTTTTAGCCTTCCTACACTTGCCTTTGCATACTTCCTCTGAACCAAAGTTTCTGACCACTCCCCTTCTCTAGATGGGCTGGTCTTCCTAAGAAGAACTTTCCTCCTCCTTTCCTTTCTACAGAACTTCTACTGAAATGGTTATAGAAGGTAGTTTGATCTTCTTTTCCTTGATCATTGATCCAAGGTGGCTCAACAAATGTGAAGTATATCTTGTTCACGAACCTTTCATTTGTACCTATTTGATAAGCTGCCAACAACAACTATTAACAACAACAGACATACAAACAACAATTGGATGGACTAAACTCCTGCTTCAACAAAAGAAATAGATTTTCACATCTTGTGAACACCTCCATGTCTTACATCTGCATACAAATGATGGACTAGACAACAAGCCCACAAAAGACGCCTTTAAAGCAAATGACTCTTCAAGTCAAGCATGTAGAAAAAGACCATTAGGAATATTTTTCCAAAATATGGAACTTTCATCATTATCTCCATCTGGAGACCAAGTTAACTTCTTTCAAGTCAACATGGCATCACATGCAATGCATGCATTTCATCCCTCAACTTTAACTTAAGCACACTGTACTTTCGAAGTTGAAATGAAATATAATGTAGATTCATCAATAGACATGCAATCTTAATTGGATAAGATCTCTAACTATTCCTTACCAATCCCTTTCAAAGGTACTACCTTTGCCTGCACATCAGCATCATCATGTGAATCATTTTGAGACACATCATTCATGGAATTTTCACTTCCATTTCTGCCATCTTCTCTTTCCACTTTCTTCAACTTTCGTGGAAGCATTGTTGGATTCAGTGTCCAACACTTTGCAGCAAGATGTCCTTGCTTATGGCAGTAAGTGCACTGCATGTGCATCCTCTTGATAGCATGACTTGCCTTGTCCAATGGACCTTTGGCTTCTTGCTTCTTTTCCTTCTTCTGCTTCCTGTATGCAGCCATTTTCTTCCAACATCTAGAAACCACATGGTTATCCAAACCACATATGGAACATGCAACTCTTTTCCCATACATATGTGGAAATTCATCATGCTTTGCAAAATCAAAAGGAATTTGTTTAGAACCAGATTTATACCTACCTCTTTCACCTTTATTTCCTTCACGAGGAGGTGAAGCAAATGAAGAAGTGGCTCCCTTTGGAACACCATCAAACTCTTCAAGGTTTTTAGAGTCTCCCCAACTCTCTGTTTCAAGTGTGTGCTTCTGAACACCTGCATCTTGCAATTGATGTTTCAATTTATTGCATTCCTCTTCGATGCAACCTTCACACTTCTGAGGTAGAGGACATGAAATGAAACTCCTTTTTGGGACTGTTTAAATGGCTTTCATGGCAGCTTTGGAATTCTCTCCATAATATTGTCCATAGCCAAGACCCATATATTTAGGCCTTTCCTCAACCATTATTGGTTCAAAAATACCTTGTGCATGCTTTCCCAAGCCCTTTCCTTCATAACGCATCTTGGACATTAGCTTGGAACCTATGCCTTTAGTATGTTTCTCAAAAGAACCAATGCAAGCATTCTCAAAGGAATTTGAAGAAAAACTGGAATGACTTACCTCTTCTTCAAGATGGTACTTGATTAAGGCTTCTTGGGCAACAAAGAGATACGTTTCCAACTCATGCATCCTTTTCAAGTTCATATTTGCAATATGAGGTTGCCTCTCCATTCCTGCAATTTGTCAACAAGCAACTGCTTCTCTTCCTTCATGGAATTCAACTGCTTTCTAATCATACTACTGTTCCTTCCATCCTCATACATTTCTCTCACCATATCCATCATGGTGGAAAATTATTGCCTCATGTCTTCATTAAGGAGTCTTGTGAAGAACGCAGAATTTGAGGACCAACTTGTAGAAGTTTTCATTATGCCAATGAACAAAAAAATTCAACAGGATAAATAAAGAGCTTATTTAAGCAACCTCTTGTAACAAACCTCTTATGCTTTGGATTGTCTTGAGGTCCTTGGGATAGAAGAATGCCTTCAACTCTTCTTCTTCTTGTCCTTCCTGGACTGAGCTATCAATGGTGTTTCCTTCACCTCTGCAAACTTAGCAATAGTTAGTCTGCAGACAAGCATACAATCAGCCTCTTGTTGTTCAAACACCTTCCAGACAAGTATTCCTTGCTTTGTCAATCAAGGATTCTGTTATAACCTTCTTAAAGGTCTGGTTAACCAATCTTAAGCTTTGATACCACCTGATCTAAAAATGGGGCTCTTAGGCTTCTCGTCTAGCTTATAAGAACCTCTCCCACTTCCAAAGCTTGAATTTTCCCAAGTCTTTTATGATTAACCAATGCAGAATTAAGAAATTCTTGAAAATATAGGTGTATGCTTGTATTTGTTTTTAGCTAATTATTTTCTTTAAAATCTATTGTTTACTAATATGTGAATGTGCTTAACTGATATATAAATGCATATAATAGTAAATAAAGTAGCAGTAAAAATAGACACATAAGACAGAAAATTAATTTGGAGTTCACCCACAACTCTTGGGCTACATCTTCATCAGCTCTAGTTAATTCAACTAGGCTCTCTGGGATTATGGTATAAGTATTTTACAAGTCTTTGACTCAACTCCTGTTGTTTTGTACAAAAATAGTGGGTTCAGATACCATTTTATCCCTTATGGTTCTTGAAGCTCTGGTTTTTGGCTCTTGGCTCTTGGCTCTAGCTCTTTGGCTCTTGGTTTTGGTTCTTGGCTCTATCTCTAGCTCTTTGGCTCTCATTTTGGCTCATGGCTCTAACTCTTGGGTCTTTGGCTTGGGCTCTTGGCTCTTTGGCTCTCCTACTCTAGCTTCTTTCTGCCTTCTGCAACCTTCACACTCTTTGGCTTTTCACTTCAACTTCAAGTGACCCCAAAGGCTCCCTTAGTTTCTTTTCACTTCTCTGTTGCTATTACTTTCAACATTCAACAACAAACAAGAAATTGGCCACCAACAATAACTCAGCAACAAACAAGAACTTGGCCACCATTCAACAACCCAGCAGCCCCCAGTCTTTGACATTCATAGCTTAAAAAGCCAAACCATGCTGCCTGTTGGTTTTCCCTTTCGGGCTCTACAACTTCTAGCCATGTCTACTCAAATCCATCCTTTGGAATTCAATAACCATTGTATAACACACTCAGGGGAAGCAGCCACTTGTTCCTGCAACAGGTGAGGGCAATCGGCACTTGAGTCCTTAGTAACAGTCATTCTCTATTTCAGAGAATGTTGTGAAAACATGGGAAATCTACATAAACACAATATATTGGACGTCAAAAGTCCTAAAATCCACCTTATTCTCCTATCGAGTCTGCTTGCAAGTCACATCACATATCGCAAATGGCCTGGTTCCAAGGTTTTCCCCTTTGTATTAAAAATACATTAAAAACATGGCAAAATACCGCTTCTCGGATTTGAAATTATATCAAATCAGGCTTATTGCCCCCATCAGGTCTGGCCATCACATATCGCATGTCGCTAGGCCTGGGGTGCTTCCCTTTTGGGATCATCGATAGTGATCCACCAATAACGTCTATCACAGCTACAAGTCGCACCACCCCAAGTCCTTTCCTTTTGGGATCGCCGACAACGATCCACCGATATTGGCGATCGCAGTCACAAGTCGCATCTGCCCATCACACTATATGCCTCCAACTGTCCTTAACTGTTGCCACCGATTGCAGTTGCTGATCAGATCTAGACCGTTGATCGGCCAGATCTGACAGCCCCTGTGCAACCAATGTTAAAGCCTCTAATTGCCTTGTTTTTAATGTTTTCTTTAGGTTTTTAAGGCCCAATGGTGTATCCGCCTTCTCCATAACTTCTAGTTTTTCGGTGGTCTTGCCCTTTAGGGAGATTTGGAAGACTTAAGAGGGTTTCTAGACCCATTATTCAAAGAATTTGCCTCATTTTCAAAGGAATAAGGGGAGCTTCTTTTCATGATAACTTCTTCATCTGAAATCTGTTTTCGCCCATTCAAGTTGTGTTTGATTCAGAATGAGGAGATCTATGCAATGAGATTATTTCTAAGGGAATCCTACGATTTTCATTTTCCAGTGATTTAGAAAGGATTTGTGCCATTTGGCACCTTTCACCTCTTGCATCAAGTCTTTTAGACTTAGAGGTTTATCCAAGATCCATTTTTGGATCAACTCCCATCCTGGTCTTCCCAAAATGGGACATAGAATTTCATGTATATGTGGATGTATCATGTATTGCACTGGGAGTTGTACTTATGTAGGAAGGCATGAAATGTATGGATCACCCAATTGCATTTTCGATTCAATGGCTATCCAAAGTTGAAAATAACTACTCTACTACTGAGCACGAAGGGTTGGAAATGGTATATGCGCTCCACAAATATTGACACTATTTACTTGGTGGACACTTCAAGATGTACACCAATCATTCCACGTTGAAATATCTGGTGAGCAAGCCTATGTTGGGGGGGTGCATACGCCGATGGCTATTACTGTTTCAAGAATATGACTTTGAGGTCATCATAAAGCCGGCACACCTAAATGCAGGATAAGATCACTTATCACAAATTGAGACTGGAGAGGAGCTAACAAATTTGGAAGTAGGACTACCTGATGCACAACTATTTGCCATGCACGTCGTGGATGGCCACTTCGAAGATATAATCCATTTTTTAACCACAGGGACTGTGCCGAAGGAATATTCAGTCCAGCAGAAGAAGGAATTGGTGGTACGCACAACGGAAACGATAAGATATTGCGAAGATATGTACGTGAATTTGAACGAGGATAGATTCTCGCAGAAGCAAATGGGGGGGCTACAGGAGGACACTATGCAAGATGCATGGCGACACAGAAGATTCTTCGTGCTGGGCTATGGTTGCCAACCCTACATCAAGATTTGAAAGCACACTATTGGGCCTATGACATATGTCAAAGGACTGGGAAACCATCACGAAGGGATGAGATGCCACTCAATCCACAGATGATGCTCTAGTCATTCAAAAAATGGGCAATCTACTTTGTGGGACCAATCTAACCTGAGGGGAAGGCAGGTGGATGCTACATCATCACCGCGACAGAATACCTAACTCTATGGGTGGAAGCACAACTAGTTAAGGACTGCACAACCACTATAGCTGTGAAATTTTTATTCGATAATGTGTTGACATGGTTTGGTTGCCCAAAAATTTTAATGACTGACAGCAGGATGCACTTCCTGAATGAAACCATCAACGCACTCATTGAGGAATTCCAGGTGTATCATCAGCAAAGTACATTGTACCATTTTCAAGCTAATGGGACAGTAGAAGCATTCAACAAAATTCTGGAGACTGCGCTGACCAAAGAATGTAACACGCAGCAAAATGAATGGGACTTGTGCATACTTGTCATATTATGGGCATACACAACCACATGTAAAAAATTGATGGGTCAGACACCTTTCAGGTTAGTCTATGGCACTGAAGCAGTCATGCCAATGGAATACATCATACCCAGTTTGTGGATAGCAACAATTATAGGAATGTCAGACCGTGAAGCCTTGGAAGAGAGACTCATGCAATTATAAGAACTTGAGGAAGAACAATTTCTATTAGGATTCCATCAATAGGTACAAAAACAATGCGAGAAAGCCTGGCACAATCACCATATCAAGTTGTGCACATTCAAGGTAAACGATTTAGTGTTGCTATATGACAGCAAGTTCGAAAAATTTCCTAGGAAATTCAAAATGCATTGGTTAGGACCATATGTGGTAAAAGAAGTCACAAATGGAGGTGCAGTCCAGCTAGTCAAACTTAATCGAGAACCCTTCTCAGGAGAGTAAATGGCAGTCACCTGATGCCCTACACGGGTGGGCCGACTGTCTGACTAACTGACCAAAGCATAATCTTCGCAATGTGACAAGCAGGAAAAAAGTGTGAGACTCTAAACACAGGTACTAGAAATCAGCATCAAAGTAGAGAATCAAGTCAAACGCAGATGATCCATATGATGGTAGCATAGTGCGTTACAGACCTTCTCACTAGGCACAGTTGCATGGACTTCGCATAAGAATTGGCGCACTAGCAAAGTGACTAGGGACGAGTCACAATGATTGTGTTGGGGGCCTGTTGGGTAGTGGATCCCCCCATAGCATGGTTTTGGGGCTTGAAGCCCGAATTTTGGTGAAATGTAATGTAAAGACCCCGCGAAATGCGAGCGCAGAACACAAGAGTCTAGGGTTGTCCGCCCTAAGATAATGTAATTTAATGTAAAGTGTGTCGGCCTACCCATGGTCCGCAGACCATGGGATTGTATAAATAGAGAGAGGCTCTAAGTGTAAAGTCAGTCTTAGTTTTGACAAGTAATAGAGAGATATGAAGGCATGCTTAGAAACTAGAAGTGGATCTGAAGGTATTGGGTCGTAGTGATAGGTAGAGGCTCCGCAGTTGAGTGCATGGAGGCCTAGTAGAGTTTGCAGCTATGTGCGTGGATCCCTACAGCTGAGTGCATAGGGAAGATTCGAGTCTGTAACTGAACTTGAGTATTAATAAAGATAAGTTTGATTCAGAATATTGTGCTTCTGTTTGTAGATATATGTGTCTATGCTTCTGGTATATTTATGCATCTCCTTACAGTTTTATGATTGCGCGCACTTATTATGAATGTTGAATGATTAATAATAATATTGGGCCCACGCAATTAAGTTAAGATATATAATAATAGCACAGTAAGGATAAATGATCTAGACAACACCTCCTCGTGCTTGTTACATAGTTGTGCAGGAGCAGTTGCACAAGTTGCGAAGGATAGATGGCTGCGCAGAGCAACACAATTGCACAAGTTCAGTTTGCAAACTTCTTAGATTCCATCAAGACATCCCTAGGGTGTGGAAACTTGGTTCCAACACCCTCCCATACTACCTCAGGTGAGACCTCAGTCTGCGCATCGTGGACTATTGCTGAAAGGGTCAGTAGTTTTTGGATTTTTGTGGCTAAATCACTTTTGAACCTGGGTCAGGCACCAACAAGCCAACAATTAATTAGGAAATGGTGTGCCTTAGCATTGAATTTTAGTCTTTTTCATTATTGCAGTAGATCAACTCTCTCTTAGAGTAGATTTCTATTTCTTTCATCGAGGAACCAAGCTTCTTTTGAATCCATAGAAGTCTGGCTTGAAAAGCCTAGTGGTCTGTCACCAGCTGAACAATGACAAAAGGCAGAACGATCACTTTTACTTGTGTATACAATAGTGTCGCCTCTAATTTTGTATGAACCTCGGGTTGATAAAGTAAAGTTGATAGCCCAACAGTTGCAACATTCTTGCTACAATATTGGTGCTCATCAGTCTGCATACCACGAATCCGTAACAAAATAACTAAAAATGAAATCAAACTTGTAACTTGTGAGAAATATTAAAGTAAATAATGAATTCAAACCTTCACTTTAAGATAAATTAACACACCTTTAAAGAAAGGGAGAATGAGCTAGGTTGGTCGGGCCCTAGCCAACCAACTTGTTTCCCTATTAAAAAATTGAGAAATGCAGTTAGTCAAATATTCTTCACAACGCAAATAGGAAACAAAACTACATACTGGCGCATTCCTTTATATTAGTTTCAAAAGAAAAAATACATCTTGGATCTGCAATCCAGCCTAGAGAGGCGATACTCCAAAATAACCATAGTCTCTTAACTAAATTTTTCCATGGCATCGCTCCCCAATGCCTATCAGAATTTTACATTATATACAAGCCTTCAGGCCTACGGTCATAAAAAAATCTCATCAATAGCTTAACTAAGCCTTTAGGTTGTTTTAGAAAATGCTAATCTAAGGTATCTAACCGAGGTCGTGATCTTCATATACTGATTTCTCTCCTGCTCTGAGCCCAACTTGAGGTCAACTGATCCTTTACCAAAAATATGCATCGGTTGGTGAGCTGCCATGAGAGTGCAAGAGTCCTATCAATAAGTTATCACAGGAGTGTAGGAATCCTCCAGCTGGTGCAGGAATCCTACCTGCACTCGATCATACTATGAAAATGATTAATACATTTTCTTATCAAATACTATAGTAAAGACAAATATTAGTTTCAAGGATAATTAAAGGTATAAAATCTATAAATAAATGATGAAGTCCATGAAAAACCTTTGAATATAAAAATACAAAGAGGGTGCAGGAATGTGCATGATTTTATAGAGAAGTATAGGAATGAATAGGTTCTTAGATTAAACAAAGGTTTAGGTCATGTGGCTAGAGTAAGATAGAGGTTAAAAAATAAGACGATTTAGCCTACCAACAAGCTGACGAGGAGTTCATTTTCTTGTATAACACCCTTCTTCACCTTAATCGCTAACGTACAGTTCTCTTCATCATCAGCCTTTGATGAAGAGTCATCCTGGTGTTCCTCCTAATCTCCTCCTACATCAAATCCGACCAAAGTCATTCCCAATCTATGATGTAAAAATGGGGCACTTAGGCTTCTTGTCTAACTTATAAAAACCTCTCCCATTTCCAAAGCTTATTTATTCCTAAGTCTTTATGATTAAGCAATGTGGAATTAAATATATGCTTGAAAATAAGGTGTATGCTTATGGTTATTTTAACTGTTTATGTGCTTTAAAAATTTGTTGTTTGTGTTGATATGTAAATACATGTAACACTACAACAGTGCAACAAATAACAAACACATAAGACAAAAATTTAATATGGAGTTCACCCAAAACTCTTGGGCTACATCTCCTTGAGCTCTAGCCAACTCAACTAGGCTCTCTGGGATTATGGAAAATTCCTTTTACAAGTTCTTGGCTCAACTCCATTATTTTACACAGAAATAATGGGTTTAGACACCATTTTATCCCTGGCTCTTGAAGCTCTCGGTTCTTCTAGCTCTCGGCTCTCACTCTTGGATCTAGCTCTTGGATTTGGTTCTTAGTTCTAGCTCTTGGCTCTGGCTCCTCTCTGTTTTATTTTCCTCTACTTCCTGCTTTGGCTTAGCTTTCTGCGCTCCTGTCCCAACACTACCCCTTTGTCTCTATCATTCTATGGATTTTAAGCCAATTGATGTTGTTTATTCGTTTTCCTCTTTTGGGCTCTCTGGCTCCTAGCCTCTGTCCACTCAATCCCCTTATGAGT
Source organism: Pinus taeda (assembly GCA_000404065.3). Taxonomy (NCBI): domain Eukaryota; kingdom Viridiplantae; phylum Streptophyta; class Pinopsida; order Pinales; family Pinaceae; genus Pinus; species Pinus taeda. The sequence goes on along the minus strand of APFE030439625.1, from coordinate 41,027 downwards.
GTTAGAAATCATTGCTAAACACCTTCAGGGATGGTGGCCTCCTGTTCTGTAACGGAAGGACCATTGACACGTTTAAAATCCTCAGAATAGTCATTCTCTGTTTACACAGAGAAATACACTAAAACACAGGAAAATCCACTAATCTGCCATTTATCGAACTTGAAATATTGTTAAATCCACCCTATATTCCATAAGTTCCACCTTTAAATTGCTATCGCAAGTCGCATAGGCACGAGTTCCTTTGTATTTGGGTTTATTATGAAAAATCCCAAATACAAAGAAAATCCTGATAATTTCCCCATATCAGACTTCAAATGTTATAGTATCCACCCTAATATCACATCAGGTCCACCTTTGGCCGCTATCACACTCTCCACCATCGATCTAAGGGATCTCTGATCCAATGGTCATCATGCATTTTCGGGCAACTTAGGAGTACAGAGGTTACCCACCTAAAAAGGTGGTTTCCGTGTTCCTCCACCAAGCCACGCATCATTCATTGTGTGGGATCGGGCAGTGTCAGCCCAAAACCATTTACCGATTTAGACCTGCCTAAAATCCACCTTTACAGAACTCAAATTATATATCGTTGCATGTATATAACCTTTCAGGTCCGTTTTATCACCTCATTCACATTTCCTTTGTATTTATAAAAATACATTAAAACTCTAAAAATACCATCGAATGGCTTTATGGTGGACTTCAAATAATATGCATTTGAATTTATAAACCCTTTCGGGTCAGGATTCATCGCATTAGGTGCATTCCTTTGTATTTTAGTTTATAGCGGAAATGCGTAAATACATAGAAAATCCCCTTTTATCAAATTTTGAATTTTATGAATTGCGATTATGAAATCCGTCGAGTTTGGAAATCGTCGTTCTAATTTAATCTTGGCCATCCATTCCTCTCACTATCACATATCGCGTCACATTCAGCCCAAGGGTTTTGTACATAGCCGATGCCAATTCGACGATCCAATCATTGATCGGCGTATAGCATGATTGCAATTGCCAGGTCCAAGGTCCTGATATCACACATATGTCTGCCTCCGATCTGACACATCGGATTAGTGGATCAGAGTTTCTTCTGCCTCTGCTTAAGTCTAGCCCTTTGCCTTTTTCCGATTTGTTTTTTTTTTCCATTTTTTAGGGGATTTTACCTTTTTTCTAAGGAACAAAGGGCATCTTCTTTGAGCGATAACTTCTGCATCCTAAGTCCATTTTTTCCCATTCAAGTTGCAGTAGATTCAGAATGAAAATATCTCTACAATGGGGCTATGTCTAGGAACTTCCTTGGACTTTCATTTTCCTCTATATTGGACACTTAGACTTAGGAGTCTATCCAAAATCCATTTTGGATCAATCTGGCAGCTTCTCCCAACCATTGACAAAGTCGTGATAACTATGACAACTCTTTGGGAGTCCTAGAAGATCAAGACTCACCATATCATCCCCAGCAACCATGATTCCAACACTTACAAGTTCATCACAATACTGAGTGAACTTGGTCAAGTATTTTGGAATCGTCTCGCCTTTGTCCATTTTGATTTTTCAAAGTTTGTCCTTCAGTGCCAATTTCCTTTGGTCACTGTTGTTCTGATACAATTTTGCCAATTGTTTCCACATAACATATGAATTTTCCTTGCCATGGAGACTTGAAACAATGTGGTCTCAAACTCCCTCAAGGATTATCCACCTCGCCTTTGCCAAACACTTCTTCCATTTGGCGAAATTATGTGTATCCAATGTTGTTGGCTTAGGAATTTATTAATCTACGAATTCCTTGAATCCATTATCCTCTAGCACAACCTCCATTCTTTCCCTCTAGGCTATAAAATTGAAGTTACATTCCAAGGCATAATCAAGATGTAAACCATATCTATTGATCCTGAAGTATGTATCGCATATTTGAATTTCACCTATAACCCAAAACTCAAAAATTTGAAATCTCCTCTAGTATAATGTTCTAAGATCTGATACCATGTAGAAAACCCTATAGATTCACAAGCTCATGCAATTTACTAAATCACAGGAAAAGAATCTACATCTACCTTCAACCATGGAAGCAAATAGATCGATGAAAACAATATGAACAAGAAGAAGATAAATCAATGGCACATAACAGAAGATGAATCTGGGGAAGCCACTGCTTAAACCCCGCTATATGTATTGCATATATCATAAATATGAGTGAAGATACAAAACTTCTTCTCACTAGAACAATTCTACACAAGTATGCTCAACTCTCTTAGCTCACAAGCTAGCTCTTGGCCAACACTTCGCTAGTTATGTAGCTCTCCAAACCGCTAATATCTTGCGTAATTCCTAGGATGAATGGTCTATATTTAAAGGGAATTAATGCTTCCAAAAATGTGTAACCCAAACATAGGATCAATCTCTGATGCATGCATGATATTTACACTCCAATAAATAATACAACTGATAGTACATTGTCCCTGCACTCTAGTTGATGGGCCTCTAAATTAGACATAAATTAGGACCCATTTGACCATCCTTCAGCACATTAAACCTCTCTTTTTTCATTATAAAATGTATTTTTAGCTTTAATATGTTAAGTAGGAAGGTTTATGGATAATTTCATATTTGTGCCTAATATTATTTATTTTTGTGAAATATTGTGAGAATACTAGGCAGATTATGGAGATTTTGAGGAGGCGATAATATAGGGACCTACTCCCTACTAGAGCAATATCAATATGAAATAATAAATCAACAATATATCATGGAATTATGGCACAGATTGTGGAGCTCCAATGATTGAGAAAATCTAGGAATGTGTTCCCTGCCATTTAATGCAAAATCCTAGTATTGGGAGCCAAATCCACTAATCAAGGAATTTTTGTGGGGAAAGCTTCCTACTTTAATGGGTAATTATTCCTAATCATTTTTTGTAAGTACCAAATTGAATATGTCTATAAGGGTGGACTTTTATTATCTTCTTGTGGAGAGAACTCATATTTATGCAGCTCCACTTTCATTTTCTACAAGGATTTAATAGTATTGATGGAAATAATGAAGATTGGTGACACATTAAACTTATAAATATTGGTCTCCTTCCCAGGAGCCTCAGATCCCTTTTGTATCATTTATTTGTCTTATTTTCACTCCTTATTCACATGCATCTCTTATTCTTGTTTTCTATTTCTGCGTTTAGTATTAATTATTTATTGTTGTAGGATTGGGTTAAATGGTTGAAGTAATTTATTTTGTAGTATAACAAGAAACATTTCATCATTTTAACAACTTTGGAAGGTCATAGTAATCATTGAGCTTCTTGGATTAGTTTGTTTATTCCCAAGTCTAGATTTCTGGAAGTCCCCTATGGCAAATAAACAATAAATGTTTGTTATTTTATAGAGCATGCTAACGAGCTTCAATCAATATGATTCCACTTCCATTAGATCAAAGACAAGAAAAAAATCTAGTTATTAACAGTTATTAACCCATTTAATTTTCGCTTGATTAGATTAGGAATTTGATATATTTACTAGGTCACTAGTCCTCGAATTTTTAGATTTTAGACTAGTAATTTTCTACCATTTTTTATCATGGGTTAACAGAGGTATTTTTGAGTGATTCAACTTGGAATGGATACCTAATACATACTATTGAATACAGAAACTTGTCCCATCAAATTTTGATTTGATTTGGCTTGTCATTCGGTGAATTATAACTCCCTATAAAACAATTGTTGTTTCCTGTAGTAAACTACATGAAACCCTGTAGCAGCCTTCCAACATGTATATACTTGCCAAGATTCGCTTAAGAAGCTTGGTTATTGTCCCTTAGGGTTAAATAAAGAACCCTAGGCTCTAAATAAATTATTAGGGAAGACTAAAGACCACTTAAGACTTGTCTCTTTACCCATGCAAAACATTTCAACAATTTGGGCTAATGGACAAATTTATGAATTGGATAATACAATGATGATTTTGTTAATTTCCACATGCAATGAACTATGTTAATGGATCTAAACTATTTGAAATGTAATGGTTGAGATTTAGTTCATGACCTTTACTTTATGAAATTAGAATAGGTTTCTTTCCTTGTAATTTCTTTCTTGCAATAGGTTAAGGTTACCATTTCGAGCATTTCATTTTGTGCAATTAGTTTAGAATTATATTTTATTACATTCACTCCACTACATCATGACATCAAAGGAAGGACACATTGTACGTTTCACATATAGTGACAATACCTCTTAATTTTGTATGAACCCCAGGTTGATAATTAAGTTTGGTAACCTTGGGAGTTGTAGCATTCTTTTTGCAATACCGAGGCCCATCACTAATCTCAACTGGGTCTTTCTCAGAATCGACATGCATGAGTTTCTGATGAGGGAACCTTGAGTTAACTAGAGTGCCACTTGTGGATGCACTAGTACACCAACTGATTATTAACTCTCTATTAGTTCCACAATCATTTTGTAACTAATTTAACTTAACTTAACTCAGTAAACTGAGTGATCTAATTTCCAACTCAATTTAAACTCATAGCTAACCCCTAAAACTTAGGGAGAACATATACGTAACTATAGAAATACTTCCAACTCAAAATTCCTAAGATAAATAAGTTAATTAAACTTAACTAACTATTTACAAGTTGCTATGAGAAGATAATTTGATTTTAATTCTTAGTTTAATTCAAGGACAAATTAAACTGGAATTTCTTGTTTCCATTTCTCAACATATGGGACTAGGAGAAAGTGTTATTATAGAAAGGAAGAAATCTTTGCTTCCCTTGCATCTCTTAGACGAACCTGGGTTTTTATATGAAACTTTCTTAAATGATTTGAATTTCCATCTCCCTTGTTGAAATTCAAAAAGTTTAATAGGAAAAGAGTAAATGGCCCATGATCCACAACATATTTCTTTTTCAATACAAGGAACAATCAACACTTAGTGTAATTTTAAGGATATTGTAAAGTATCCTTGCATATATGCATCTTACCACACTTTGTATGTGCACTTGCATCACAAAAGAATATTCCATAAGCTTTGTACTAGAAGGCATCCAGTTTCCAGAGCTTTATGTACTTAGCTTATTTTTCTTACAGAATCACTTCATAAGTGAATTATGACTCCTTAAAAAAAACCATAACTTGAACCAACTAACTTTCCCCACAAGGGCCACCAAAAAATCTATAGTTTAGGTTAATACCATTGGGGTTAGGCATCTCATAAGCCATCATGGTCATGTTACACCTTTGAAACATAGTTTTTGACTTTTTACAGAGCTTAAAATCCTTCAATCATCCCAAGGAAAATAATACCCGGGCATGGCAGAGACCTGATTCAAAGGGGGTTATGCTTAGGTCTAGTATATGCGATAATCTTTGGGGCTACCTGATCCATCTAGTGCTCAATACTGGTAACTGAATACCAAGAATCTAAAGACTTGAATTCTCATGTGGGATGAAGATACTTTAATGGCTAAAATCTAGGGAATCCTTTCCCTATAGGTGACGGTGCAGGAAACAATTGAGCTTCATTTCCATTACCTTGGTTGACTCTTCGGCTATTAGAAGGTGTCACCATTTCTTTTGAGATGTTTCCATAGGATTGACCAGAAGATATCTCCACAAGGCCAAGTTAATTTTAGAGTGGCAAGGATGATTAGGTCTGAATAGAATTTTTTATCATACACAACAAACGAAAACCATGTTTTGTTTGATTGATCACATAGATTAATCATAAAAGGAAAGTAACCATTTTTATTATAACTTTTGTTCTATTTATGTGATTTTATTGCATTGATATTTATCTCCTTCCCTCACCCTACACAAAGTATCACACACTCTAATCGACACCATAGTGGACCCCATAGCTCCTCGTCGATTTAGACATTTTTTAAACCTCTCCTCATTACTAAAAGGTGTGCCACGACACCTACCATTTTGGCATATAGGATGTCATGTAGCCACTATTATTGGATCTTCCTATATTGGCACATCTTTTCTGCGGACCCCTCCCTTTCAAATTACAATGTTCACCACCCCACAAGAGTCCCCACGTGCTACCCCTTTGGGGAGGACATCATTCAGCCACCATTATTGGATCTTCCTTTATTGGCACATCTTTTCTTAGGACCCATCCCTTTCAAATTACACGCTTCACCACCCCAAAAGGGTCCCCACATGGTACCGCATTAGAGAGCCTAAACACCACTCCTCCAGACAATCCATGAGACACCCACTGAGGTAGTTCTCCTTAAACTTCCCCATAGAGGACCCCTTCACATATAGTTATCCAAAATTGTTTTGTGATGGTGCATAACTCACAGGTCTCATTCTTAGCTTATCTAAACCTACTTGATTTAAGTAATCTAACCAATGACCGGTTCTGCCATGTGTTGGGTGTATGTTATATTATCTCCATGAATAGTCGTACACATTGAGGGGTCACAAGGGTAGCAACAGTGCTCTTGTTCGTTGCGCTGAGTGGAATAAGGGGGTCATGGGGGGGTGCATTCCCCCTATCAAGGGGTTTTAGGGGAGTGGTAGCCCAAAAACAAATTCAACCTTATATTAGGTGGGAGGACCTACCTATGGTTTTGTGCATGGGTTTTTCACATGGTTTTGGGCATGATGGTTTCTTGCCCATGGTATTTTGTAGATCTAGTCAAGGGAACTATGGTTATGTTCTAATCCAAGGTTAATGGATTGGGATTTATAGACGATTCGACATGTATATATATGTATTGTAACATTGAAATGGATATAATGAAAAATCAATATGGTAGTCCTGGTTTTGGGATCCAGGTGTTACACAGTCTTTTGTCACCAACCCCACATTCTCTGATCCCAAAAATTTCTGGTCCCCGTTATTGACATCTGCTTTGTGGCATGTTGAAAAATATGTGTCAGTGTCTTCCTTGTCATCTCAGGAAGAATACCTCAGTTCATTACTCCTGGAGTAGACCCTTTTTTAACCTTTTCTTTGGGTCGTCACGAATCATCTGTTGTTCCACTCGTGAAGATGGCCAAGATTGAACTAGCCCTAGTGACATCATTGCTTTGTCTCTGTGTTGCACTTGCGACAAGCTACTTTTGGCAAGTTTTTTAAACAAAATTCTGAAGTTTCAAAGTGTAACAGGTTCTCAGGCAGTCCTAGGGTTGGTCATTGGATTAGATGAGCTCGCCTCTCTCCTTTGGGATGGTTGTTCCACATTTTGTGCAACCTCCCAAAGGGACAAGGTCTTTCTCCCATCTCTTATGGAAGATCCTCCTCCATAGCTGACATCAACTAGCTTCAGAGTTCAAGAGTTTGGTTAGTGGAGCTAGAGAGTTTTGATAGAGTTTGGAAGTAGCCTCTTATGTAACTTAGCTTGGGATAGCTTTGTGTGGATTTGGCTTCATTATATGAGTTTTATAGAATCATAATTTTTCCTTTTGGGTAGGAGAGAGAGTTATTCATCCTCTTGGGAGACACTTCATGAGTGAATTCTTGCGGAGACATGATGATAGGACCATTCAAGGAGACTTATGACGTCAAGGCTTGGTTGTAAGTTTTACTTTAGTTTATATTAAGACAAATCAACAGTTTATTTCCTATATCTTATGTCAAATTGCATATTGAAAGCTTGAAGCTCCTTGACCCTTTAAATAGATCATTTTTTTCGTTTTCTATTATGTTCGTTGTTGTTCTTTGCATGTTGTTTTCAGGTACATAAGTGATTAGAAGAACAAGAGCTGGAGCAACACAACGAGAACTTCAGCAAATGAGGATTTGAAGGTAGGCTTCATGACATCAACTATCTAAGGAAATTTTCTTTGGTATTGTCTTTTCCATGACTAGACCCACTCTAGGGCTAGAGGGGTTGCTTCTGTCCATAGAGGGAACTTGCCTGCATCACAAGTTTGAAACTCCACTGGGGAACTTTGTCTTTTGTCTCTTTATTTGATTTTGTTTTTCTTGTTTATTGTTTCCTTTACTTTCTGGGTTGAGCTCTCCATATTTTAGGTTGTTTGACTACTCTTGGTAGTCTTCCCTCTATCATAAGTGATATGTCTGGCCTTTTCTCAGCTAAATTTTTAAATTTTTCCTTTGATTTAGGGTCATCGCTGTTCATTTATGATAGTCGCAAAGATAGTCACGCCTATGCTATCTAATTAGCTGTGCCTTCTACTGTTTGGCACGATTAAATTGCCTCAGTCACGAAGGGCTCTGAAATTGGCTTGCCGTTGTTTTCTGGTGTACTTCTACAATGATGTCACAAAGTAGCTAGTTTGGGAGGTGTGACAGTTTATTGTCGGCGCATGTTGTCAGATTGACACTCGTGAAGATTCCTGTAGGTTTCAATTTTGAAGTTCTATTTGCTGATTGACCAGTGTGTCCTATCCTTCTGAGCTTGTCTTCTACCTATTTGTTGTGTGTCAAATTATTGTTTGCTAGAATATTTGACTCTTGGTTTCATTCCCTTGAAAGTCTCCTTTTGAACTATGTGACCTATTTACCATAGGGTTTCTTGAAGCATTATCTTTTCTTGGGTTACTTGTTCTTTTGGACCTTTGAGCTATGTTTGGAATGATCCCTTGCTTTTTTTGAGGTTTTTCCTTATTGACTTCTCTTTCATCTTCCTGATTGGTATGTGACGTTTGGTTATCAAAACTTTCAAGTCATGATTGTTTGGTTTCCTTCCATCACTTGGCATAGATCACATTGCTTCTCGATCAGTTAGAAAGCTTTCAAGTTTTTGTAAAAAGAAACATATTCTTTGTTTTGAGTCTTTTATTAGTTTCCAAGTGGAATGTTTCTCTTCACTTATTGAATGATTTCATTTGGAAAGGACTTAAAACTAGCTTTGTTTCAATTTTTGCATTTGGTTTTTTGTCATCAATTCGAAAGAACCAAATATCGCATTCATTTTGCATTAGGAAATGAGAACAATATTTTGCATTAGTAAATTATTGACATTTAGAAGTTCAAAAGAAAAGGATGTATTTTTCATTTTCTTAGTTAGATTTCTTGAAAGTTAGTGAAATATAGAAGCATAGCTCTCTCCTCTTGATTGGTTTTCTTGAGAAATGATGAAAAGTATAATTCTTGCAATTACCTGTTTGTTGCTTTGATTTCTTTGAAATGAACCTCTCACTTTTCTTTAGTTAGTTGTTCATTGAAAAGAAATGTTTCTTCACTCATTTAGTTGCATTTTAGGAGTTTTTGAAGATACATTCAGTAGGGCCTTGGAATTGAGACCTAATTCAAGATTAACTATTAAAATTTATTGAAATAACTTAAGGAAGAATTGAAACTTAATGCTCATATATCTAGAGGTCTAGGCTAGAGACGTGTTCTAATATCTTTAAACCTAGTGGTTGTTGTTTTCACTAAGGTTGGGTGATTCCTCATTTTGTGATTTGATAAGTGCTAGTACAGACTTGTGCTCCCTGTATCATCGCGTATATGATGTGAGGCCCCACAAGGTTGCAATCCTATTCTCCATAAGAAACTGAGTCAGCTGCCTTGTAGATGTGATACACCGAACATAGAATTCTGGGAGATTGCCTACTCATACTTCTTTGTTCACCGGGAGGTATTCTCCAGTTCACACTTTCTTGGTAAACCTTTTCCCTAGAGTTCTAGAGATGTCACTTTCGTTCCTTTTTTACTCTCTAAAAGTAAAAGGATCATCCAAGCACTTGTCCTTTCAAGCTCATTTCCAATCGAAAGTGATAGAGTCACAATTTTATCCTTTTATCAACTCTTAAAACATGAAAAGGAAAAGTTTTGTTTCAGTGTTCTAAAATTAACTTCCCACGAAATATTCTTGGTAAAAGTTATCTTCCTTAGTAATTATTTAGGGCCAATTCCAATGGCAACATTTCAAGAGTCTATCAGTCAAGGATTCCCCTCAGAAGGGAATCTTGTTCCTTTTCCTTCTTTTGGAAATGTTGGTGCTCCTTATATGTCAACTTTGTCCCTTCCTGGGTTAACCATTGGTTTACCTATCTGGTTATTTTCAACCTCATTGATTCTGAGTGTCTCACCTACTGCCCCACCGTCACCTTCATTCGAGTCATGACGTGATGATTCTAAAGTTGACCTCTCGCCTTCTTCCCCTATTTCTTCACCTTCCTCTTCTACTTCACCTAGTGAAAGTTTCAAATCTAGTAACCAAGAGTCTAATAAGAAGAAATCAGCTAAGCAAGGGGTTGACCATGAGGTTGTTACTCCAAATGCACCTCCTATAGGAAAACCTTTTGATCCTCCATGGAAGGTCAAATTCCCATGCAAGCTGTGTAAGGGTGACCATCTCCTCTGAGACTATCCTGGCATTCCTAGAGTCTTAGAGTTATGGTCTCAAAATCTTTATTGACCATCCCCATCAACCTCTGAAGATAATGTCGATGCTACACCCTTGGACAACGATGATAAGAAGAAAGAGAATATTAGATTTCGTGTAGGTTATGCGAATGAGAGCATCTTCTCCACCTTTATCCACTTATGGATAAAGCTTCCAAAGTTTTGGAAGAGCTTGCAGCTCCTCAACCCCAACTTCCTATTGGTTATTAGAGTCTTTCTTCTAGCCCTCTCCCGATTGGGAAAGAGATTGACCTAGATTCATCTCTTTCCCATCCTTCTCTTCCTGAGCATGACTCTCTGACATCTATTCCCAACCAATCATTGGTCAAAAAGAGTGTCAACTTGGCTTTGCCTCCAGTTTCTCACTCTGTTTTAGAAGAGCCTAGTGATTATACTGCTCATGTTCTTCTTGTCTCCTAAGAGTCTCATGAATCGAAGAATGACCCTCTTGTCCCAGCTATTTAAGGGATTCCTTCTTCTATTCCTACTGAGCATGGGGTTAATCATATAATTCCCCCACCAAGTAGTTCTTTCATTTCTTCCAATTGGAGTCACTTAACTACTTTCCGCCTCCCATCTTATATGCATCTCCAAATTATAGTACAAGCCTATAATATGGTAGTACCTAGCACTATATTAGATGAAGGTGCGTCTGTTAGCATCATGTCTTCCACTACTTGGTAAGCTTTGGGCTCCCCACAGCTTATGCCTATCACCCAGAATCTATTGGCTTTCAATGGAGGAACCAATCAACCCTTAAGGATCCTTCTATATTTCCCTATTACTTTGGGAGCAAAGACCATCTACATAGACGTGATGGTAGTCCAAGGTTCGTTAGATTTCAATATTCTCCTTAGACACAACTATGTTTATGTCATGGGACCTCATGCTTCTTCGCTTTTTTGTATGGTTTGTTTTTCGTGCAAAGGAATAATTGTGACTATTGATCAACCATCATTCAATGGTCACCAAGCATCTCCCTTGCAACCATCATCCCTTATCTGATCTTGTTTACAAGCAGCATTTTCCCCACCATAGGTCAATTATGTTGCTACCTGTTTCGTCTCCACATCTCCTAATAATCACACATATGGTATAGTACATTATGTACTGGGGGCATTGGAACCCAATTTGTCTTTGGTACCAAATGACATGTATTCCTCCCAAAGTGTGGTTCTTCCATCTATTGAGGATCTTTTGGGAGTGATGTTCTCATATGTTCTTTGAATAGATGTGATGAGGATAGTTCTTTTTTTGTGTCAACCTCGTTAAAAAATGAAACGAAGGAGTCATGAGGACAACTCTTTTCTTTTTTCAACCTCGTTAAAAAATGAAACCAAGGAGTCATGAGGAGAATTCTTTTCTTGTGTCAACCTCATTAAAAAATGAAACCGAGGAGTGATAAGGACAATTCTTTCTTTGTATCAACCTCATTAAAAAAAATGAAACAAGGGGTAATGAGGATAGTTCCTGGTCATGTGTCAACCTCATTAAAAAATGAAACAAGGAGTCATGAGGATAGCTCCTCATCTTGCATTAACCTCGTTAAAAAATGAAACAAAAGGTCATGAGGATAGTTCTTGGTCTTGTGTCAACCTCATTAAAAAATGAAACAAAAGGTCATGAGGATAGTTCTTGGTCTTGTGTCAACCTCATTAAAAAATGAAACAAGAGATGAGGATATTTCTTTTACTGTGTCAACCTCATTAAAAAATGAAACAACCTCCTTCTCCAAATCAAGTCTTTGATTAAGATCTCGTAAAATCCTAGTCGATTCTTTCCAAAATCTCAAAAGTGAACCTTCATTCCATCAACCTAGTTGAATGAAATGAAGATTGTGGGGCATGTACCTCAATTTGAGTCATTATACTGGGGGCATGCAAACTTATAGCAAGCATAGTTTTTTCGTTTCAAGCTTGTGTCAACATGAAACCGAATCCAAGCAGAGTTCTCCATAGTTCAAGCTTGTGTAAAAATGAACCCATGCCCAATTTACATCTCGTGATTGTCATTTTTATTAGTTGATTTACGCTAGATGAGCCTTTGTTGTTTCATTCCATCACTACCATCTCTTTGGCCGATCAATTTTTTCGTTTCAAGCTTGTGTCAACATGAAACCGAATCCAAGCAGAGTTCTCAATGGTTCAAGCTTGTGTAAAAATAAACCCATGCCCAATTTACATCTCGTGATCGTCGTTTTTATTAGCTGATTTACGCTACATGAGCCTTGGTTGTTTCATTCCATTGCCACCATCTTCAGCCATACACTTTCACTTGGTGTGTAAACATTTTTGTTTGTTGTGTCCTTTTGCTTCTTATGCAGATGTCTGTCGCATCTTATGTCAGTTTTGTTGATGGTGTCTGTCGCAGTACTCGGAATCTTTCCTCCATGGCATGGCTTATCTATGATCCTCATGGTGAGTTGGTAGATCTTCAAGGTGTTTGTCTAGGATGTACTACGAACAATGTCGCTAAATATAGTGCAGTTATTTAGCTATTGACTAAGGTTGTTGCCCTCAATATTCGCACCTTGATTGTAAATGTAGATTCACAACTTGTTGTTCTTCAGCTCAACGAGCATTATTCCATCAGAAATCTTCCTATTTTAAGGTTATATTTATGTGTTCGTTTACTGGAAAGGAATTTTGATTACATCACATATCAACATATTCCTAGAAGACTAAATACATTAATAGATGCATTGGAAAATCATGTGTTAGATCGACATTTGTAGAATTTGTAAAAGTAAAGATTAAGACATAATAAGTTGATAAAATAGAACATAGGTATGTATATATATCATGTGTAACACATCATAGTGCTCAAAAAATATGTGTTCAGATTACATCATTAGACAACATGTCTCTCAAAATTGCAGAAAATAAACCTAGGGGTCCAATCTGCGTGATGCTCTCTATAACACACCACTACTCGGACAACACGTCTCAACAGTTGGTGGATCCTGTTCGACACCCCTGCTATGTGTTGCTGGTACTATCAAGGGACATCCTAGAATCCCTTGTAATCTGAGATCCCCTCTGTCAAGCCCTCCAAGTCACAGGCAATCTCATCCTCCACGTCTTCGCCAAGAGGGGGCATCTCAAACTCCATCTTGACTCTCTAAGAAATGGGAGAAAAACCTGCAGGTCTTTCAAGTCCAAAATCTTCAAGATTGAAATGTAATGATCAGGACATATATATATAAAAAACAAAAAAAACAAAAATAAAAACAAAAAAATTACAACACTCTTTCAAAATCAAAAAATAAGCTTGTTACCTCTATCATCCCAGTGTTCCCCAAGAGGGAGTATTAGTTCTGGATCACCTCTAAAGTTAGTCCCAACATATGGCCAATCCTCTACCACAACAAGTTGGTGATCTAGCCACTAGAAGAACTCTGGTATCCACAACATGTGTTGATTGTTGCCTCCTCGAGGCACTAGCATAGCCCAGCGAGTGATCCGTGGCTCCCGTGGTGGTCGCCTAGCCATGACCACTTCCTGCTTATGAAAGATAGGGATCCATTCTAGAATGAATGGTATGAGGATCGAAACATACCCAAACTATTTGGTATCACCTCGTCAACATTTTGTTAATTTCCTTTTGAGGTTGTCTGATACTGCCTCTTCCCAATTGAATACAGTGGGGTTTAAGCAGTCTGCTACCAACCGGAGTTGGGTCTTAGTGGCCTCATGCAGAGCTTGTGATCTAGTTGCCTTAGTGATGGTGGATAGGATGACTCATAGTGACAGGTCAACCATTGTTGCAATCTTTATCTTTCCTCCTTTATCTCATTTCTAAGCCTCGAGACATATTTTTCTGATGAGCATGTCCATCGTTTCTCTTGTGATCCGCGTCCCTATCATTCGAGGTATTTCTCCCCTCGGTGATAGCCCTGTCGAGAAATAAATATTGGTGGCATCGATTTCTAATTCCTGTCCCCAAATGTTGAATCTCCCTTCATTTGGATCCCATGCTCCAATGAGGTATTGGAGTAGATTGGGTTGTGCTCCTAGGCATGACACCATGAACAACTTTAGGAGCTTGCAATTCCTAAGCACATTCAAAAAATTTGGGTCCCCCAGGGCTAATTCATCATCGTTGCTATGTTCTCTCTCTTTCCATTAGATAACCATGATTTTCTCCCTACAAAAACACAAACATTTAATTGTAAATGCCATAATTGTGTTTAAAACCTCCTGAAATTGCTTAAAATATGGAGGAATTTTGTTCTCGGCTCTCATCGCGCCTTTTTTTCAAATAGGTGCGACGAGCCAAAATCTGCGTTTCCAAAACTTTGGGCTCTTTGCAACCGTTTGGTGTACATTTGTGATGAGCTTATTTTCCCACTGTTGGAAATTCTGGCTCTTCGTAGTCCCAAGCTGGGAACCCGCGATGACCGCTGCAGACATTTCCATCCCAAAAATCCTCCTAAATTACAGCTCAAGTCATAAAAACCAAGATCTATTGCCTCTAAAATGCAAGATAAAAGGTATGGTGCCTACCTAGAACAAGTTGATTTGTGAATAAGCTCCTTAAACTTTGATAATCGATTTCCAAAATTGCAAGTGCACAAGGGTAAATTTTTTTCCACTCCAAGATAAAAGTAAAAAGTGAATTGTTTGTCTTACCAATTGGCCCTTTATAAACTCTTTTTGGAAAATTAGGGTTTTAGGTTAGTGTTTTAGGTCTACTTTTGCGTATTTTATGCGTATTTATGTCCAAAATAGATCTTATGCTTGCTTTTTTGTGCAGTGAGAGGTTCCAAATACTCTGGTGATGATGATTTATGATTTGTATTTCATACATTTTTGGACTCGGTAAAAACACGAAAAAGTCACTTTTGGAGCCATCTTTAAGCTCTTTTCTTCCTCTCAAAACATGAAAAGATTTTTGAGCCCTTGTCACTTTGACCTCATTAAAGGCTGTGAAGCATCATCTACCTAGTATAAGTTTACCCCTTTTATGGACTGGGATATATTATTTACGAAAATGGTATACGTTGATCTATCATGGTCAATAGGTTCCCTTCGGTATTGTTTTCTACCTTTTTGGATTCGAGGGACAAATTTATGAAAAGGGACATTTGAAGTTTTCTTTTTCATGTCTTTTTCAAACTCTCTAAATATGAAATAGACTCCAAGTTTTACCTATGTTGGACTCATTAAACCCTGACAACATTGGACTTGTCATCATGATGAGACTGAGCTTCTCATTCCTAGGGCTTGTTAAAATTTACTAGGTCATATTTTTATGAAGGACAATCTTATATTACAAGCATATGTTATCCCCTTCAAGCTTGTGTTTCAAAAATAATTGGCTTACTCACCAGAAATGGTGGGGGAAAAATTTGGAAGTGATCTGTTGGTTGTAGTAATTATTACGGCAGTTTGTCACTCTTGAACATCGACACTCTTTCTGCTTCATGTCGGGTTGAGATATCCTCACTTAATCGTTAGCCTTCTAGGTTTTAGGTTATCCATTTTCCCTCATTCCATCTAGTCCTTGCTGCATCATCATGACCTTTGATCCCTTGGTACCAAAATGCTGCCAAACTCCTGAGTCGTGTCATTGATATGTTCAAGAGATTAATCCTTCTGCAGTTTGTAGCCTTACACACCTTCCTTAGATTCTTTGTCTCATCCACATTCATCTTGTTCCTTTGTTTCACATCAATGAAGTGCTAAAAATTATGGCCCTCCTTCAATCGATCGTTTCTTGTCGATTTCAACTCATTATCCGAGAATTTGATCTAGATACTACTTCCTGGTACCTTGGAGCTTGCATGCCTTAATGGCAAGTTCTTCGCATTCGACAACAGGCTTTCATTATTGGCCTTCAATCGGGTGATTTCATGGGTGTTCAACTTCAGATCATTCTTCACACTTCGTGGATTGTACTAGAAGTACCTTAAGAACCATTGACATTGCTGATGGTCTCTCTAGTGCTTGTTAATGGTTTATATCATTCACCGGTAATCAAGTGATTTTCTAGTATGCCCAACTTGAACACATCTATTCGCATATTAGAATTTGTACCTTGATCGGGTTGGGATTCAATACCCTGGGCTCAGATTACACAAGTCCAAGTTGCATGGATTGGTTCATGATTGTATCCATGACTCTTTTGATTGGATGGCTATGACCATACCTAAGTCTTTTATATGGTCCTTTTGATTGGATGGTTGCATCGATACCACATATCATTTATGTTTATCTTTTGGGTGGCTACGCCATGCCTTATGCACATGTATTTCCTTTCACTATGTACTCATGTATTAAAGATATCGGTTGCACTTGCATTTGCAAGTTCTCAACGATGGTGTTTTGTTTCAGTTATGGATTCATAAAGAATTTCACCCCTCCCACTCTCTCAACCTTCATGCTTTAGGGGGCATCTGTTACACAATGTTTTGTCATCGAACCTACCTTCCCTAATCCTGGACATTATCGGTCCCTATTATTGACATTTTCTTTGTTTCATGTTGTAAAATATGTGGCAGTGTCTTCTTTGTCATCTCAACAAGAATACCTTAGTTCATTACTCCTGGAGCATACCATTTTTAACCTTTGTGTTTGGGTTATCGTGGGTCATCAGTTGTTCCACCCATGAAGATGGCCAAGATTGAACTATCCCTAGCGACATTGTCGCTCTGTCTCTATGTTGCACTCGCGACAAGATACTTTTGGGGAGTTTTTTAAACAAATTGTCAAAGCTTTGAACTGTAACAGCTTCATGGGTGGTCCTAGGGTTGGTTGTTGGATCATATGAGCTCACCTCTCTCCTTTGGGATGGTTGTTCCACCTTTTGTGCAAACTCCCAAAGGGATAAGCTCTTTCTCCCATCTCTTATGGGAGGTCATCCTATAAATACCTCCTCCATGGCTGAGATCAGCTAGCTTCAAAGTTCAAGAGTTCAATTAGTGGAGGTAGAGAGTTTTGCTAGAGTTTGGAAGTAGCCTCTTATGTAACTTAGCTTGGGATAGCTTTGTGTGGATTTGGCTTGATTGTATGAGTTTTGTAGCATCATAATTTTTCCTTTTCGGTAGGAGAGAAAGTTATTCATCCTCTTGGGAGACACTTCATGAGTGAATGCTTGCAGAGACATGCTGACAGGAACCTTCAAGGAGACTTACGATGCCAGGACTTGGTTGTAGGTTTTACTTCAGTTTATATTAATACAAATCAACATTTTATTTCTTATATCTTATGTAGAATTTCATATTGATAGCTTGAAGTTCCTTGACCCTTTAAGTAGATCATTTTTGTCATATTCTATTATGTTCATTGTTGTTCTCTACATGTTGCTTTCAGGTACATAAGTGATTAGAAGGACGAGAGCTAGAGCAACATGATGAGGACTTCACCAAATGAGGATTTAAAGGTAGGCCTTGATGACATCAACTATCTAAGGAAATTTGCTTTGGTATTGTCTTTGTTGTGACTAGACCCACTCTAGGGCTAGAGTGGTTGCCTTTGTCCGCAGAGGGAACTTGCTCACATCACACCAGGAGAAATATCTATGTATTTGTTTTATATTCCCATCATTGTTTATTTTTATTTTTTTAGAATTTGTCTACAAGTAATCTTTGTATAAGGTTAAAACCTACATTTGGTATCAAAGTTTTTTTGGTTTTAATGGGATGTTGTTACTGCTGAGGGGTTTTGCTCGGGCCTGTGGTAGACCTTGTTCAGTGGGAGATCTGTGCAATCGATTCTTGTGGTGAAAGAAGATGGTGAGCAGTGGAAACATAGATATCAAGAAATTTAATGGTCAAATTTTTGAGTTCTAGAAGCTCAAGATGGAGGATCTACTAGTAATCATTGATCAATGGATCGCGGAAGATCTAGGTACTAAACCAATTATAATATTAGCTTAAGACTAGGCAAAGTTGCGTTGGAAAGAAAAGATCACAATACAGTTGTGTGTCTTAGATTCATTATTGTTGAATGTATCAGGGGAAGCTACAGAAAGGCTTTATGGGATAAGTTAGGGACTTTGTACCAATCTAAGTCTCTAGTGAAAGGGTTCCTATAGAAAAATATTTATAACCTGAGGATGAAGGATGGAGAGTCAGTGACAGAGAATCTGAACGCATTTAATACTATGGGAATCTAGTTGTTATATGTTGATATTAAAATTTTAGATGAAGATAAGTGCATCAGTTTCCTATGTTCTCTACCATATTCGTGGGATAGGCTTGTTTTTTCAATAGGTAGAAGTATAACTACCTTGAAGTTTGATGAGATAGTTCATCCTTGTTTTCAGAAGAGATGAGATGAAAAAATATGGAGGAACAGAATGGAGATTCCTTTTTTGTATGAGGATGGTCCTAGAATAGAAACAAAAATAACTCCTCGAGTGGGAGATATAAATCTAGAGGGAGATCTAAATCTCTGGAAAGCCATCTAAAGGTGTGCTAAAAATGTGGAAAGGAAGGGCACTTGAAAAGGGACTGTATATCTAAAGCTTATGAGAAATCAAAGGGATCTAATGATGCTCCTTCTACAGTGGCAAAAACCACCTCAGATGAAGGTGGGGATGTGTATTTGGCTTCTTCTTCAAGTACTCATGTAGATAATGAGGCATGGTTGATTGACTCAGGTGCATCCTTTCACATAACTCCCCATAGGGAGTGGTTCTCTGAGTATTATAAATATGATGGTGTGGATGTATTATTAGGGGATGATAGGAAGGATAGGATCGTTGTACATGGAAAATTCAAGATAAAGTTGCAAGTTGGAAGGATTAGAATACTTCTGGGTGTTCTGCATATTCCTCCATTGGCCAGAAATCTTATTTTTGTAAGCAAGATCGATGATGCAAGTGTAAAAATAATGTTCGAGAATGATACCTCGAAGATGGTTCGGCGAGCACTAGTATTGATGCAGGGAGTTTGGATTGGAACTCTATATAAGATTCTGGGTAGTATTGTTATTGATGGGTGCAACAGTTATGTAGTTCCTCAAAGTGGAAAAGAAAATCTAGTGGTCTCTGGAGAAAAGACCATGTTATGGCATCAATGGCTTGGACATATTAGAGAGAAGGGCCTTTGAATACTTCGTCTTAATGGTATGGTAGAAGGTATGTCCAATTTCTCTCTATATTTTTATTTTTGTCAACATTGTATATATGGGAAGCAGAATCAGGTGAGTTTCCCCTCTAGTGCTAAGAGGGTGAAAGGGATATTAGAGCTTGAACACAGTGATGTGTTTGGACCTGTGTCGGTTCCATCGCTGGGTAAGTTTGTGTACTATGTATGATTTATAGATGACTTTTGAAGGAATACATGGATATATTTCCTCAGGAAGAAATCTGAAGTCTTTGACAGGTTTAATGAATTTAAGGCTTTGGTGGAAAGCTAGATAGAGAAGTGTTAGAAAATTATATATTACAGAGTAATGGAATGCATAAAATATAGCATAAATACAAACATATAAAACAAATAAAACAAGAGAGGCATAGATATACATGGTTCACTGAGTTTGGGCAACATCCACTAGAAACAACCAGTCCTTCCTTTTATATTATCTAGAAAAATGAAGAGATACAACCTATGCCAAATCCGTTGTAATTTCCTCTTCTCTCTCACACAATATCCTCTTTCTTTATCACTTCGAATACACATACATCAAGCCTCAATACAATTTCCTCATATAAATCAAGGGGTTTCCTTCTAGGAAAAAAAACTCTAAATTAAGCATAACTTCTACCATCAAATCATTTTCCTTATGAAAAGCCCATATTGACTATGAGATTACAACATTTTACCAGGAAATTTTACATATATGTTTAGCTTTCGGGGCACTATCCCCAAACCCCCGCTGGGGGGGGTGGGGGGGGCTCATAAAATCGTCATCAACCCCCCTTGGACCCACTTGATGGAGATTGAATGGGTAGAGTTTTTGCCCCATTAGGAACTGGTGTTGAAAGCGGGAATTAGTCTAAATAAAGAAGACAATAATCCTCCACACCCAACAAGAAGAAGATAAAGGTGTTCAGTACAAGTAATGGAGGAGAGTGTTTTGAGAAGGAATTTGAAGAGTTTTGTAAGAAGTGTGGTATAGCATGATAGAAAACTAATACATACACACCTCAAAAAAATAAAGTTGCAGAAAGAATGAACAGGACGTTGATGGAAAAGTCAAGAAGCATGCTCAATAGTGTCAGCTTAGGACAGGAATTTTGGGCAAAGGCGATGGAGACTAGATGTTACCTAGTCAACAGATCACCTTCATCAACATTGGAGGATAAGACTCCACATGAGGTATGGATTGGTTAGAAAAGTTATCTTTGACATCTCAGGGTATTTGGTTGTGATTCATATGTACATGTTCAAAAGGAATAAAGAACCAAGTTGGATAGTAAATCTGAAAGGTGCATCTTTATTGGGTATAATGATGGTTTAAAATGCTATAATATTTGGAACCCAGAAATAAGGAATTTTGTTTAAAGTTGATATGTGGTGTTTATAGAGGTGAAATATGTTATTAAACTGAAGTCCTACCAAAGGAACTTGAGAAGATAGAGTTTGAGCTAAAGGAGGAGGAATTAGACTCTATCGTAGAACAAGAATCAAAATATGAAGAGCCACAAACTCTAGTTATGAGAAGGTTAGTTCGAGAAAGAAGGTAGTTGTTACAGAGTAATTTGTCACCGACTCTGCATTACCTGATCCCAGATACTGTTAGTTCATGTTATTGACATCTGTGTTGTTTCATGTTGTCAATTATGTGTCATTACCTTCCTTGCAATCTCAGGAAGAGTGTGTCAATTCATTATCCCTAAAGAAGACCCTTTTTACCTAAGTTTCTGGGTCATCGCAACTCAGAAGTTATCCCTCTCGCAAATATGGTCAAGTTAACACTAGCCCTAGCAAAGTCTTTGCTCTGTCCCTATGTTGCACCCACGACGAGCCAGATTTGGCATGTTTTTCAACAACTCATCGAAACGTCGAGATGAAATTGCTTCATGAATGGTCCTAGAGCTGGTTATTGGGTCAATTGAGCTCACCTCTCTCATCTGGGATAGTTGTTCCACCTTTTGTGCAACCTCCTTGTTACACAGTAATTTTTCACCATTTGTCACCGTCCCTGTTACCCCTCTCCCGCATCTGGGAGGACCCATTCTGGGACTTGTGAGAAGTGACAAGACTTGAAACCACTTGCATTATTCACTTCTAAACATGAGCTTCATATGCCCTTAAGACATCTCCTACTCATTGCCCTTAAAAACAACCCTTTTTGCATTAGCGCTGGTGCCCTGTGTTATGCCCGTGCCAATGGGGAAATTCCTATTGAAAGGGCGCGCCATTAGCTCTCTGTCCCAGAGTCGCAATCGTGCCAACCATTTTGGGCAAAGTTTTGAACTAATCAAACCTCCGAAGGTTCTGTCCAACTCATTCACCAAACTGATTCCAAGTTGAGTGAGGATGGTTTGGCTTCGAATCTCCTTGGATGGAAAGTAGTTTGCCACCATTCCATGGAAGTTTCCAAGTGATGAAGCCAAATCCATTATTGTGGGGGATTGACCTTATCTCTTCCTTTTCCTCTATAAAATCTTGTCTCCATGGCTTGAACAAGCTAATTCTAGTTCTGATAGTTCTGACTCTTGTGGTAATACTTGTGCTGAAAGGAAGATATCAAAAGATTGGAGTTGCAAGCAGCCTTCTTTGTATCCATAAGGCTTTACCTAAGTAAGGAGACCTTGTCACTAAAGAGAGAGAGAGCTTGTCTCTCACCCCTTCAAGCTTTTACAAGACTTGTGTAGCTGAGCACCCAGCCAAAGGAGGACTTGACGTCAGGACGCTGGTTGTATTCTCCTTTGTTGAATTATTAATAATAGATGACTATCATTATGGTTCCATTCTCATTGTACTTGTAATGGTTGATGTTGAACTATATCTTTCCTGACTGATGTATAATTGCATATATTAGATTTCATGCTTGTGTTTGTGTTGTTCTCTTTGTGTGCAGATATCCATTCACGTGGATAGTGGAGGATCGTGACTGGCCAAGGCAAAGGAACGTGGGCGACGTCTCTTCTACAAACTAAAGCGTTGGATCTCAAGTAGGTCTTCATCACCTACCTTTTATTTGCAATTAGGAACTTGCGTGATAGCATTGTTTGATTGTTGCTAGACCCGTTCTGGGCTAGTAGGGATCGTTTCTATCCGTAGAGGGGATTTACCTCTCCAACAATTTGGCGACTCCACTGGAGAGTTTAGCTTGTTGTTTGATTTGTAAACTTAGACGAAGTCTGAAACATGGCCAGCTAGCCTTCGAAACACTATTGCTTTGCAATAGTGAAGTATATCAAAGCCGATTCAATCGATCTCCAGTTTGGTTTACGAACTAAACGATTTGGAGTTTGTCTTGCCTCTTTGGTTTTCTTTTGTTTGCTTGCTTAGATAAGCTTTTGGAATCAAATTTCTTGCTGCCCCTGTGCTTTTGACTTGCTTTGAGATTGTGACCCACGCCCTGAACTGCATATTTTTCTTTTGAAATTAGCAAACTTTATTAGTGTGCTTTTTGCCTGCACAGTCGCGCTAGTGGCCCTTGTTGCTAACTGACAACCCGCGCCAATCCCTGTTTAGTGCGAGTTGTAGCCTGACAGTCGTGCCAGGCCATTTAGTTTTTGGTCCACTTGTTTTGCTTGTTGTCTGAGCTTGGATTTGCATGTTGCCACCTCTTTTTCAGTTGCTGGAGTGTGCTTAAGCCCTGTTTGACTGGTTTGCAACCTTTGTCCTCTGGATGTTTGCCTCTTTCCATCGATTTCACACCTCAACCCTAGGGCATCTAGTGGCCGTGTGTGTCGAGCCTCTGTGGGAGTTTTGGGTTCTTTGATCATCCGGTTAACCTTGTGATTGCTTTTCACACTTTCTTCAGTGATTGTTGAAGTGTTTTGAGTGATTTCCAAACAACTTGCTCTTGTTTGCTTGGATTTCATTCTAGCTTTGTTTGAGCTTAGATCACATAGCTCGTGCGAAGCCTTCTTTTCCTTTCGATTTGGAGAACTGTTTTAGTGTCTTGGGATTTCATTGAGTCTTCATTGAGTGAATTTGCTTCTTTGCTCAGTGTTGTTATCTTTCAAAATTCATTCTAGTGCATTGTGCTTGTAGAAAGAAAAATCAAATAATCTCTTTTGCATTTAATAGTGAATGGAATAGAACTTTTCGTTATTTGCATTATTGAAAAGAAAAAGTTTTGTTTATTTTCCATTAGCTGCATTAGGGTGTTTGGTTGATTGTGCTCGTTTTGTTTTATTGAAACTCTTAACCTTTTCATAGTTAGTATTCATCGAACGAAATGGCTTTCTTTCGCATGTAGCTTGCATCTAGGAAATTGTGAAAGATCACATACGGTAGGGCCTTAAACTGAAACTTAACTAAAGATCAACCATAAAATAAACCGAATTAACTTAAAAATGCATTGGAACATAATGCAAATATTCTAGAGGTCTAGGCTAGAGACGTGCTCCGGCGTCGTTAAACCTAGTCACCTTTGTTCTCACATTAAGGTTGGGTGATTCCTCCTGGTGTGGTTCGATTGTGGTCTAGTATGGACTTGGGCTCCCACGTACCGTTGCGTATATATGGGGAGACTCCACTAGGTTTGCATCCTTGATCCATAGGAAGCCGTGTCTGCCGCCTTACAAGCCGTAACGCACCGAACACAACATTCGAGAAGATTGATTGCAGTATGGAAAGTCCTTGGTTTTCATACGATTGCCAAGGTGTATAAGCAGTTTTATGGATTGTCTGGTAAACCCCTTGCCTAGTTTCTCCAAAGCAGTCACTTTTTGATCCTTTTTAGACTTTGTAAAAGAAAAGGCTCTATAGAGCATTTGTCACTTCGGGCTCTTAAAACATTCGAAGGAGACTAGAGTCACCTTTTGTCCTTTTCTCGACTCTTAAAACATGAAAAGGTCAAGTTGTGTCCTAATGTCATAAAAATTTATTCCGTCACGATAACATTTACCTTGGTAGATCTTGTTTGCATTTAGTTTTGAGTAGGGTCTCTTATCGTTAGTTTGCGTAGGGTCTTTGTTTGATCATCCTGGCGGATCCATCGACTCCGTCTCCTGTCCCAAGTGACCAAGGGTCTCCATCTTCTGTTGCCCCTGAGACACCAGTTTGTGACGCTCTTCCTATTGTTCTAAGCATCCAACCGTTGAACGCTCAAGCTCCAGAGGATGAGCTTTACGATGTTTTGGAACCCTGTTTGGGAACCCTCTGAAGAGGACTTTCCCACCACTCCTGTTGGTGTTGCGTCTCCGATGGCTTCTTCCGATATGGAGGATACATCTCCTGTGTCGAGTGGGACGCCCGTTATGTCGAGTATTGATACTCCCATTTCGGCTACATCCCCAATCATCTATACGCCCTACATCGTTACACCTCTCAGTATCACAGTGCCGATGCGCTATAGATCTTTGAGGGATGCTATGAACTCCGCGGCTTCCTCTTCTATGTGGGATCAAAACATCATCCCTACCATAGAACCATTTGTTTCCCAAGTTCACCATACTGCTGTTACAGTAGTCCCAACCAATCCGACCATGTGTGTCGCATCATCAACTCCAGTTGTTAGTGCCGTTACAACATCTTCTGCTGTCACTTCTGCTGCGGGCCCATCTCGAGGTTCGGCACAAAGTGTTAAATCAACACATACTGCTAGATTTGCGCACCCCGCAAGTGGTGCCCCTCCTCCTTCTAATCATATGACGACAGAGGAGGCATATTCTCAATACTTGCATAATGTCCAGAACCCAGGTGGGAAGGACCCTATTATGATCCTAAGAATCATTATTTGTATACCTCCTTGCCTGAAGAGCCTTATGTTGAGGCTTCCGTTCCATTGAGCGTGGCTTGGGGTGCCACTGGATATGGCGGCGACCAATACCATTAGGGTCAAGGACAGCCATCTCAAGGACCACCCTACCAGGGTCAACAGCCTTACTCGCAGCCTAATCATGGGCAGCAGTATTATGGCCAGAATTACCCAGGTCAACAAGGAGGCCCGCAAAGACAACCCTATCAGGGACAACCTTTAGCCTCTAGTGGTCCATCTTTCACATATCTTGGGCAACCTTCTAGAAACCTGGGACAACCTAACGCTCAACAAGGACAACCCGGGACCCAACAAGGCTACCCTTCGGGGTAGCCTTATGGGAACCAGGGACAACCTTATGGTCAGCAAGGTCAACCCAGAAACCAACAAGGCAACCCTTCTAGGCAAGGGGGCCAGCCTTACGCACAGCAAGGCCAGCCTATCGCTCAGCAACCATCTGGCCTCCAAGGACAATCCTCGATTGCACAAGGGAAACCCCTCGCTCAGCAAGCTCGACCTTCTGGGTGAACGGGGCCATCTCAGATTTGACCAGGACAACCTTCCAGTAAAACGGCCCAGTATGCAGGCGGGTATCAATCCCAGCCTCCTTATTCAGGTGGGTATCAATCCCAGCCTCCTTATTCAGGTGGGTAACAATCCTAGCCTCCTTATTCGGGTGGGTATCATTCCTAGCCTCCTTATTCAGCTGGGTATCAATCCCAGCCTCCTTATTCAGGTGGGCATCAATCCCAGCCTCCTTATTCAGGTGGGTATCAATCCCAGCCTCCTTATTCGGGTGGGTACCAATCCCAACCCTCGTATTCAGGTGGGTATCAATCCAAATCTGGTCATTAAATGCCGCCTGGTTCCCAGGCTCAGTATGGATACCAGCAACCCCAGGGGCAAAATCAATATACTCCGTATCAAAATTACTAGCAGCCACAAGGTAACCCTTATCAAAATTATCAACAACCTGCTGGCCAGTATGGTAACGAATGGGGCGCTGGGGGGCAGAAACAGTATCAGCAACCCAATTCTGGAAACAACCCTTACGGACAAAATCCTTCTGGACAAGACCCTTTTGGACGTGGTCCATCGGGACAAGGCCAGTCGGGGCAATCAGGAACTGGATGGAATTCTGGCTCTACCTCATATCTGGGACAAATGTCCTTTAACCCGCAGCTACCATTTCTCACGATGTTGGAACTGCCCGATGTGTTGAAGTTAACAAATGATCCCATTTTACATAATCCACAATGGCCACCAGTTCCATCCACGATACCTAGTGACTGTCCCAAATTCGACGGAAAAGCCGGAGAGGACCCTCAAGCTCATGCGATGACATATCACTTATGGTGTTCATCTAATTCATGGCTCGGTGAATCGATTTGGCTTCGCCTCTTTCAGAGGACTCTCACAGGTTCTGCCGCTAAATGGTATATTGAATTGACCCGCGCGTCATTTCAAGATTTCAATTCATTGGCCATGGCATTCCTTACTCACTTTCAGTTACCCATTCGGTATGAGACAAGGTCTCACCTCCTTACGTCTCTTAAGCAAGATACAGCTACGCATATCTCCGATCATATACATGAATGGAGAAGGTGTCGCAGGTTGATCAATTTCTAGATTCCTGATCAACTCCTCACCGACTGGTTCACGACTTCCTTTGTCCCTAAGATTGCACGGGACATTGCTATGGGAGCCTGTGTAACTGAAGAGCAAGCAATCGCGCGCACTCAGTACCTAGACTTAGTTTACTCTTAGTCTGGTACCTTGTATGAGTATTTGCCAGATACCCCAAGGCCCGGTACATCCAAGGCTTCGCCCAAGCCATCTGTCAATGGAGTCATTGGCTCTGTGAACCCGGCCTCTAAACAATCATCGTCGAACCCTGGGAAGCAAAAGTTAAGTGCATCCAAGGAAAACACTTCTCAGGGTGGTTTAAATTCTGGTAACACTTTCGAGGTCAACGCCGTCCAGTCCACCACGGCGGGCAAGGCCTTGAAAGGAAAGAAAAAGGAAAAGGGGAAGGGGAAAAATAAATCCGAGCAACCTAAACAGGAATCCTCTAAACCTCTAGCCGAGGAAGGAGCTAAGTGCAAACCCAAGTATCCTTGCCTCACTTGTGAGGAGGATCACTATACTAAGGACTGCCCCAGGCGGTCTGAAGTTAGTCGTTTGTTGAAGGGTGCTCCTGGGGTCCCTGCGGTTCTTAAAGAACCCTTTCCCTCTCAGCAAACTCAAATGGTGGCTGATCCCTCTTCTTCTCCCTTTGGTTCCCAAGTCTTCATGGATGGATCTATTCCCGTTCATGTAACGACTCGAGCAAAGGAGTATCCGTCGTCCTCTAGGAAGGAGCCAGAGGTTCCCTCAAGTGCTCCTTCATCCAGCTCTGGTCCCCTCCATATCGAGAGACCGAGTATCGAGACGACAATCCGACCCCCTCCCAAAGGGTTACTCAGAAGATCTTCTTATAATCTGAATGCTCGTGCTGCACAACACTATAGCATCGTAGAGGACTTAGCGTAGGCTCCGTCGGCTATGTCCGCCTTAGAAGTCCTTCAGAGCTTCTCCCCCCAGAAGAAGTCCCTGCTATCGGCCATCGGTGGCATCGACCCTGTGGACTTGGATCTGATCACCTTCAACCTCAAGAGCCATGTTCCTCGACTGCCTCATCAGATCGCTTTTCTCATTCAAGTTGTCATCAATTCCAAAATGATCCATCATACAGTTATTGATGAAGGCGAATCAACCTGCATTATTTCTATTGCATGTTGGAAAGCGATTGGGTCCCCAACTCTGAGTCAATCTCCAACGACCTTGGAAGCATTTGATGGGAGAGAATCCCGTCCTTATGGTATTCTTCAACGATTACCAATCACCTTAGAAGGGAAGACCGTGGAAGTAGAATTTGAGGCTGTTGACGCAAATATCACATATAACCTCCTTCTGGGCCAGAGTTGGACGTATGCCATGCGTGCCGTGGCTTCATCCCTCTTCCATGTCATTCATTTCCCTCATCAGGGGAAAATTGTCACAGTTGACCAGCTTTCTTTCTTCGCTTCCTCTTCTAAGGGGAATGTGCCATTCGTTGAGCATACCTTCGTTTCGTTTGAGAGTGTGGGAGCCGGGCTCTTCAAAGAACCCGCCCTTATGGATGTTTTCTCCCTCCCACCTTCCAACCTCGCCTCGATCTCCATGATCTCAGTTCGTTCTAATCCTTGGACCCTCCCCTCCATCGACCAGATAGAATCTTGGGGTGAGGAGATGCCGTTGAGTCCAGTCGAGCTCAACTACATCAAAATTGTTGCTGCATCGGCCCCTCATGATAAACCCACTACTTTGAGTGGGGCTCTTGACTCAGATTATTTCCCCCCTGGTTCGGAGAATACACCTCCTCGGATCCATTAAAGGAAATATTTCCTTCCGATGAGGCTATCATAGAGACTATGTCTCTGGAAGAACATCTGTGGTCCCCTCTTCACCACCGTTCCTCCTTTCTCCCTACCCTCCGGGAAACACTGCTTTGTCTTGAGCGGTTTGCTCCATGTCTCCCTTCTCAGCCTCTTCAAATGCCCATCCAGATTTATCATACATCGTCTGAAGGGAATTTAGGGAACATCACGCAGACGCAACCCATCGACATCTCTGTTAATCCAGGGATTGTCGAGAACATTTATATAGGAGTCACTTGCACTCCTGAGGAGATTCAGATATACATCACACTTTTCCGCGAATTTCATGATGTTTTTGCATGGTCCTATGAAGAAATGCCCGGTATTGATACATCTATAGTAGTGCATTAGATACCTACGTATCCTGGGGCCAAACCTGTTCGTCAGCGTTTGCGTCCCATGCACCCCTGTAAGGCGGCAGCTATCAAAGCAGAAGTTGAAAAACTTCTTAAAGATGGATTCATTTATCCTATCCCACTGACAGATTGGGTCTCAAATATTGTCCCTGTAGATAAAAAATAGGGTACCATTCACGTCTGTGTCAATTAACGCGACATTAATCGAGCCTTCCCAAAAGACAACTACCCCACACCATTCATTGACCAACTCATTGACGAGTGTGCGGGTAGCGAAATATATTCTTTCATGGACGGCTTCTCTGGTTAAAACCAGATTAATATCACCCCTTCTGATAAACACAAGACGGCCTTCATCTGTCCGTGGGGCACTTTTGCTTACAAAAAACTCCCCTTCGGTCTTAAGAATTCCGGCGCTACCTTTCAGCGTGTGATGTCTTATGCCTTCCATGATATCAGGCACATCGTATAGCCTTATCTGGATGACCTTCCCGCTCATTCAGCTAAGCGCGCGGACCACCCATCGCATCTTCGTGAGATGTTCTTCATTGTCGACACTATAATATCCGATTAAATCTGCATAAATGTGACTTCTGCATCGAATCTGGTCGACTTCTCGGGTTTATCGTCTCTCGAGAGGGCATCCGTTTGGATCCCCTTAAAGTCGAGGCAATTGTGAATCTTCCTCCCCCTGCTACTTTGCAGCAATTGCAGAGCTTGCAGGGAAAAGCTAATTTTCTCAGACGGTTCATCCCAAACTATGCCGAAGTGGCAAAGGGTTTTACCCGTTTACTTAAGTGTGACACCCCATTCCGATGGGATGCCATAGCCAAGGAGTCTTTTTCTCATCTCAAAACTCTCCTAGTTTCCGCCCCTTTGTTGCGGCCTCCAAATTATCATCGTGACTATACACTATATTTGGCCACTGCCGATACCAC
The DNA here is from genome assembly GCA_000404065.3 of Pinus taeda. Lineage (NCBI taxonomy): Eukaryota > Viridiplantae > Streptophyta > Pinopsida > Pinales > Pinaceae > Pinus > Pinus taeda. Next base: position 11,117 of record APFE030439625.1, on the reverse strand, counting down.
CATCGGTATGGTTTTGGTCCAAGATGACGATGATGGCATCGAACATGTCATTTATTATCTTAGTCGCAACTTACTAGATACGGAGACTCGATATGCATATGTCGAGAAGTTGGCCCTTGTTGCTGTCTGCGCTGTCCAATGATTCCGTCACTACATTTTGTTGTGTACTATGACGGTGATCTCGGATTGCAACCCCATGACTTACATTCTCTCACGACAATTGCTGGGGGGCAAATACTCAAAGTGGATCGTCATCCTCCAAGAGTTTGACTTGGAATTTACTGCTGCCAAGTCCAAGAAATCACTCATCTTCGCTGAACTTTTGTGTTCCTTGCCATCTGCTGCTACTTCCTCTTAGATAGAGGAGTCTAGTTCAGATGAAACTCTTTTCCTTATCAGCACCCTTGATCCTTGGTACGGGGACATCATTGTCTACTTGGAGACGTCCTCCTTCTGTCCCGAGACCTCGAAAGATGCTCGTCGACGGATTCGTCACCAATCCCAGCCATATCGCATCGTTGGGGACACCCTGTACCGTCTTGGTGTCGATTCGGTTCTTTGCCGATGCTTAACCTTCGAAGAAGCTGAAAGAGTTCTAAATGACTGCCACTCTGATGGTTGTGGCGGTCACATGTCTATATATGCCACCGCACAGAAAATCCTCCGTGCTGGCTACTTCTGGCCTTCCATTTTCAAGGACTCCATTCTTGTCGTCCGTTCTTGTCACGAATGTCAGATTTACCAACGGAAGATGCATGCACCCCCTACCCCGCTGCACCCCGTTGTGACCGTCGGCCCCGTTGCCAAATGGGGCATCGATTATGTGACATGTAACCCTCACTCGGCCGGGGGGCATGGTTACATCATCGTTGCTGTAGATTACTTTACAAAATGGGCCGAGGCGATGCCTACATTGTCGGAAGACGGTCATACCGCAGTGTAGTTTCTATTTAACCATGTTATTTCATGGTTCGGAGTTCCACAAGCCATTGTCACTGATCACGGAAAACATTTCCGTAATCATATGATGGCCGAGTTGACAACCCAGCTAGGTCTTAGGCATGATAGTTTGACTCCGTACTATCCTCAAGCAAACATTCAAGTGGAAGCTGTGAACAAGGTCTTGGTCACGATGCTTCAAAGAACTGTTGGCATGGACAAGTCTAGTTGGCACTTGATGTTGTTCTCTGCTTTGTGGGCCTACCGGACCTCCGTGAAGGACGCCACCGGTTTCACCCCTTTTTGGTTAGTATATGGACTGGAGGCGACCCTTCCCATTGAGTGTGAGATTCCTTCACTCAAATTATCCTCGAGTTACTCCCCGATACTAGTCCTGTAGAAGAGCGGATTCTTTACTTGGAACGACTGGATGAGACGCGTCGTCTAGCATCCCTAGCTATCGAAGCTCGAAAGAAGCGAGTGAAAACTCACTTTGATAACACTATTAATCCTCGCTCTTTCATCGAGGGAGATCTAGTACTGCTCTACGATCAAGATAACGATAAGCTGGGGGCAGGAAAACTCGAGCCAATGTGGCGTGGGCCCTATATTGTGAAAAGAGTTTTACAAAAAGGTGCCTATGAGCTGATAGATTATGAAGGTAATCCCCTAGATAGGCCTCGCAATGGGCTGTATCTTAAGAAATATTATGCTTGAGTCCAGGCACTCTCTTTTCTTTTTGTACATGCATATGCTTTTAACAGTGTGTTGTGTGTGTGCGTGTTTATTTAGTTTTTATTTCAGTGTGTCGGCGTGATTGCCGCTTATTATGTATTTTACTTCTTGAACAGATGTCTGGATCACCTTACGTTGGTTTCGCTGATGGTGCTTCCCGCAGTACTCGGAATCTGTCATCTGCGGCATGGGTGATCTACAATCCTCATGGTGAGTTAGTAGATATTCAAGGGGTGTGTCTGGGTTGTACAACAAACAATGTGGTTGAATATAGTGATGTAATTGAATTATTAGCCGAGGCGATTAACCTTGGAATCCGCTCATTGGTTGTAAACTTAGATTCGCAACTTGTAGTCCACCAGCTCAACGGATGATATTCCGTCAGAGATCATCGTATTTTAAGGTTGTATTTACGTGTTAAGTTATTGGAAAGAAATTTTGATTACATTACTTATCATCACATTCCAAGAAGACTAAATGCAGTAACCGATGCATTAGCTAACTATGTATTGGACAGACATTTGCACAATATGTAAATCAACATAATACAGGAAGCATAAGATAATAATAAAAACACCATGTATATATATATATATATCTATATATATATATATATATATATATATATATATATATATATATATATATATCGTGTGGCGCACTGAGGCACTCAAAAAATAGAATGTACATGTCTGGATAGAGTCAGTGTTCTCCGTACATCTGAGACACATGTCTCTCAAAAAAATATGTATGCAGAAAATAAAGCCTAGAAGCCTAAGCACGGTGGTGCTCATGATAACACATCACCGCTCACACCAATCGTCTCAGCAGAGAGTGGACGCGAGTCGGCACCCCTACTGTATGCCTCTGGTAAGAAAAAGGAACATCTGCCAATCTGGCATAACCAGGAATCCCTTGGGAAAGCCCCTCAAGATTCTGTATCAACTCCTGCCCCACGACACCTCCTTCCTGTGGGTCGGTTGCATGTTGGCCTCTTCACGCTGTAGGGGATAGCTTGGCTGGTCGCTTTAGGCCCACATCTACATATACATATAATCATCATTAGAACAAGCATGTATTAAAAAAGACAAAAAAATAAAAAACATCAAAATCAAGGAGTGCATACCTAGCTCCTCCTCCCATTCCTCCCCCTCTGGTAGTGGAAGGTCTGGGTCTCCCATGAAACTGGTCCCTGCATACGGCCAATCCTGGATCACGATTATCTGTTGTCGGAGCCATATGAAGAACTCGGGATGCCACGACATCTCCTGGCCTCCTCCTCCTCTAGGCTTCAGTGCTGCCCAACGAGCCATTCTAGGCTCTTGTGGAAATGGATCTGCCACCACAGCTCTCTGAATCTGGAAGAGTGGTATTCATTCCGGGAAGAACGATACCACGATGGAGCCATATGCAAACTATTTCGTCTGCACTCGCTTGCAATTGGTGAGCTGCCTCTTAATGTTAGTAGTCACCGCTGCAGCCCAGTTAAAAACGGTCGGACTAAGGCATTCAGTCACTAGGATCAGGTGGTTCTTGCTGGCCTCATGGGGCGCTTGTACCCCAGCTGCACGTGTGATGGTGAAGATGATGGCTTTCAAAGTCAAATCCCCGATGGTGTTGATTAACACCTTAGCACTTCACTGCCCGAATTGTGCTTCTGGGCACACTCGAGCTTTCACTTCACCAACCTTCTCCCCAGAAGGTCTACTACCTGTCAGAATAGGAACCTCCCCTCTCCGCGACAATCACATGATGAAGTACACATCAGAGACCTCGAGCTCTAAGGTCTGATTCCGTAGACGAAACACTTGGTCATCTACGTCCCAAGCATCAATGATAAACTGCAATAACTCAAGTTGTGACTGCATGTATGATGTGAGGAAGAATTTCTTAAGACCGAAATCCCTTAGGGCGTTCATGCACCCTTCATCCTCAATGGCTGAGGCATCCACAATTTCATGTGTCGCTCTTTCCATACTGCCACCATTTTGACCTGTTTCCTGCACCCACAAGGACAAATTTGCCTTTATTAGGACATTGGAAAAATTCTAATCCAGAGAAAATTCAGTTTGAACGGGAAAAAACATGGAAAAAGTTGGGTCGCGCGGTTAGTGCGATTGTTCTTAAAACAGTCGCGCTAATGGCGCAGCTCCCTTGGGTATTTCACCCCATTAGCGCGGGTCCACGTCGGATACCCGTGCCAATGGGGCAAAGCTCTAATTTTGCAATTCCCCCTTGCTGGGGCCCAATCAGGAACTAAATGAATTAAAAATGGTATGAAAATGGAGCTAAGGGAAGCGCCTCTTACCTGGAACTGACGAGGTCGTGAATGGTTGCACGGATTGGTCATAATTGCCGCCTAAAGTTTTCCTCCCAAATGGACTCTTTTCACTCTTCAAGAGGTAAAATGGTAAAAGTAATTTTGATTTTACATTTTCACCCTATTTATAAGCTTTTTAACTCATTTTTTGGTTTAAAAAGGTTATTTTTGAGTATTTTAATGTATTTTTGGTCGAAAATGGGTTTTACGTTTACTTCTTGTGCAGCGACAGGTCTTTTACGCAGCTTCGACAGTGAAACGAGTTGTATTTTACACTTTTTCGGACTCGATAAATACACGAAAAAGTCAATATGGAGTCATCTTTTAGCTCTTTTCTGACTTGCTAAACGTGAAAATATTTCCGAGTTATTCCTCTTGACTCGTTAAAAGTAAATAAGAGGTGGTCGTTTTTAAACTCTTTTTCTGATCGTATAAAGAATGAAAAGATTGTCGGACCCTTGTCGTTTCAGGTTCTTTAATGGAAATGAAACAACGTGATATCAGTCGCTTTTTTACTTTTTCAGATCGATGTCACTATTTACGAAAAGTACTCCTCGGTCGTAATGATCGGGTGGTTCTTTCGAGCATCGTTTTATACTTTTTCAGGCTTGAGAGACACAACTTTACGAAAAAGGACACCCTTGGAGTCTTCTTTTTGCTGTCTTTTCAAACTCTCTAAACATGAAAAGACGCCGAGTTCTCCCTTTGTCAGACTCGTTAAAACTTAATGACATCGGATTCTGTCGAAATGACGCTCCTCAAGCATATGCTATCCCCATCAAGCTTGCCATCCAAAAATAACCGGGGTACTCGCCAGAAATGGTGGGGGAATAAAGGAATCATAATTGTCGTCATCGACAGTATGTCGCTCTTGAACATGGCACTTTCTGCATTCGTGTTTGGGTGGGGACATCTCATCTCGTTCACATTTGGCTCCATGGGTTTGGGTTATCCTATTTGACCATTCATCTGCTCATCGTCTCGTCATCATGACCCATGATCATTTGACCTCAAATACTGCCAAATTCATCATTGTGCCGCCGATATGTTCAAGAGAAGTTTACCTCTGCAAGAATACTCAACCTCCCTCCGATATCTCACACAAAACATATTGTCTCTTTCCGTCTCGTGTCGATGATGTGGGAAACCTTATGGCCCACCTTCGATCAAGATCACTTCCTGTCAACTTCAGCTCATTATCTAGGAAGGTAGCCTAGAGACTCCCTTCAGGTACCTTGGGGCCTGCATGCCTCAATGGCAGGTTCTTCGTGTTTGACGAGAGGTTTTCATCATCAGCCTCCAATCGGATGATTCTACGGGTGTTCGACACCGGTTCATTCATTCACACGCCGTGGATTGTACCTATAGTACCTTGAGGACCATCGTCATTATTGGTGGCACCTCTCGCGTCTGTTAACAGTTTTCATCATTGACTGGTAATTAGACGATGTTCATGCATATTCAACTTTGACTCCTATATTCACATGCTTGGACTTGTACTATGTTCGGGTCGAGTTGGAGCGCAAGACCCCGGATTGTGCATATTGAGATCTGGGCTATATTTTGTGGATTATTTTAATCATTACATGACTCATTCATTGGATGGCTGCGACCATACCTGAGTCCATTCATAGATCCTCATCAGATGGCTACGTCCATGCCTGGGATCCAGTTTTATACTCTGTTACGAATGGCTGCGCCCATACCACACATATATCATGTACTTGAGATATCAGTTGTACTTCTTTTCGCAGTTTCTCCAGCGGCAGTGTTTCAGTCACACATGTTCTTGTAAAGCACTTCACCCCTCTCTCTCAGGCCTCATGCTTTAGGGGGCATCTGTTACACAGTAATTTGTCACCATTTGTCACCGTCCATGTTACCCCTCTCCCACATCTAGGAGGACCCATTCTGGGACTTGTGAGAAGTGACAAGACTTGAAACCACTTGCATTATTCACCTCTAAACATGAGCTTCATATGCCCTTAAGACATCTCCTACTCATTGCCCTTAAAAACAACCCTTTTTGTATTAGCGCTGGTGCCCTGTGTTATGTCTGCACCAATGGGGAAATTCCTATTGAAAGGGCACGCCATTAGCGCTCTGTCCCAGAGTCACAATCGCGCCAACCATTTTGGGCAAATTTTTGAACTAATCAAACCTCCGAAGGTTATGTCCAACTCATTCACCAAACTGATTCCAAGTTGAGTGAGGATGGTTTGGCTTCGAATCTCCTTGGATGGAAAGTAGTTTGCCACCATTCTATGGAAGTTTCCAAGTGATGAAGCCAAATCCATTATTGTGGGGGATTGACCTTATCTCTTCCTTTTCCTCTGTAAAAGCTTGTCTCCATGGCTTGAACAAGCTAGTTCTAGTTCTGATAGTTCTGACTCTTGTGGCAATACTTGTGCTGAAAGGAAGATATCAAAAGATTGGAGTTGCAAGAAGCCTTCTTTGTATCCATAAGGCTTTACCTAAGTAAGGATACCTTGTCACTAAAGAGAGAGAGAGCTTGTCCCTCACCCCTTCAAGCTTTTGCAAGACTTGTGTAGCTGAGCACCCAGCCAAAGGAGGACTTGACGTCAGGACACTGGTTGTATTCTCCTTTGTTGAATTATTAATAATAGATGACTATCATTATGGTTCCATTCTTGTTGTACTTGTAATGGTTGATGTTGAATTATATATTTCCTAACTGATGTATAATTGCATATATTAGATTTCACACTTATGTTTGTGTTGTTCTCTTTATGTGCAGGTATCCATTCACGTGGATAGTGGAGGATCGTGACTGGCCAAGGCAAAGGAACGTGGACGACGTCTCTTCTACAAAATAAAGCGTTGGATCTCAAGTAGGTCTTCATCACCTACCTTTTGTTTGCAATTAGGAACTTGCGTGATAGCATTGTTTGATTGTTGCTAGACCCGTTCTGGGCTAGTAGGGATTGCCTCTATCTGTAGAGGGGTTTTACCTCTCCAACACTCCCTAAGAGATAAGCTCTTTCTTCCTTCTCTTATGGGACCTCTCCCTCCTATAAATATCTCCTCCATGAATAAGATTAGCTAGCTTGGATATAACTGGATGATAGCTAGATGTAATTTGAGAGTTCCAAGTTTCTAAGAGAGGAGAAGAGCTAGAGAGTGCTATTAGAGTGTAGAAGTAGCCTCATTTGTATTTTGATTTGAGAGATGTTTGAGTAGAGTTGGCTTGAGAGCTTTCTAGCATCAATCCTTTTGGACAGAAGAGAGAGTCATATGTTCCCTTGGGATATGGTTCACAAGTAAATGCTTACAGAGACATGCCGATAGGACCCTTCAAGGAGGCTTATGACGTGAAGGCTCGGTTGTAAGTTTACTTCGATTTGTATTAATACAAATCAATAGCTTATTTCCTATATCATGCGTTAAACTATATGTTGATACCTTCAAGTTCCTTGACTCTTCAAGTAGATTGTTTGGTTGTTTTCTATTGTGTTTGTGGTGTTTCTCTACATGTTGTTTCTAGGTATGAGCAACTAGAAGAATGCGAGCTGGAGCAACACAACAAGGACTTCATCGAATGTCGGGTTGAAGGTAGGCCTTCATAACACCAACTTTCTAAGGAAATTTTCTTTGGTATTGTTTGCAGTGACTAGACCCACTCTAGGGCTAGAGGGGTTGCCTCTGTTTGCACAGGGAACTTACCTGTGTCACAAGTAGGTGATCATACTGTGGACTTGTATTTTGTCTTTTGTGTTGATTGGTTTTGTTGTTTATTGTCTTCCTTATTTTTTGGGTAGCATACTTCATTCAAGAAGCTGTTAGATTGCTTCTAAGCCTTCCCACCCTTCTGAGTGATAGATCTGGCCCTGCTCCAGTCCAACTTTCATTTTTTTCTTTTGATTCTGGGTCGCCAACGTTTATTTCCTAATAGTCACGAAGTAGCCATGTCTGCACTGCCTACTGGGTTACACCTTTTATTGTATGGCACGGATAAATTGTCTAACAATCGCGATGAGGCCTGAAACTAGCTCGACACAGCTAACTGATGTACTTTTGTGACAACTGTTAGCTACCTATACCAATAATTTTCATTTTTCATGATTGGCAAGGGAAGTTCCAATATGATCTACTTTGGTGATACAAAGATCTCATATTCTTGTGGAAGAAATATGCTTAGATTTGGTTGATGCTGCCCTACTTCTGAATGGGTGATCCAACAGCCTAAGTTGGGTCATGCCATGTTTCAATTTTTGTTGTAGATTAGAGAAAGAAATATGTCCAAACAGCTCAATCTTGGCAGGTAAAGTAGATAGGTAGAGAATGAAGGTTCCCAACTACTTAATCTGGGGCCTTGGAAGCAATAAGGGTAGTTTAGATAGAAATCAAAAGAAAAAGCCAAAAGGAAAAGAAAAGGCACAGAAGGGTTTGCAAGTCTAAGTGCACCTCCTTGGAGTAAACAAAAAATGCTAGCAATAGAGTGGGTAGGTGATGGGGTTGCAAGAAAGCATGGTTTATGGCATTTCACTGGCCTAAGCAAAGGTAAAAACATGGTGCCAGTGCAGATTTCCTATTTCAGCAGTCTTACAGCAACTTAATGAAGCAGGTCTAACTTCCAAATTACCCCTCATCACATTCGTAGCTAACATCGCTATGCCACCTATGTTCATGAAAGAATTCAAAGTCTTTTGTTGGTTTTTGTTTCTTTAAGAGCCACATTTCTTGTCTAAAATTTCTTTTCATTTTGATCTACTTCCTAAAAACTAAGTTCATTTCATATAACATCTTAGTATTTTACCCCCCTCATCCACCTTTTTTCACTCATATTAACTACTAATCTATCACTATTTAACTCCTTATACCCCCTATGCCCCCTATTACTATGTAAATTTGGCAAAAAACCCAAAATATCTATATATCCCCTTCCCCGCGCATTATAGCTCTATGTATCATTTTGAATGTTTTCAAACGCTAAAACATTGAGCGCGACCCAAAGAGCGCTGGAAAATTAATCTTGGGATTAATTCGGGATTTGCTTGGATTAATAACCTAAACCCTCTTTGTAAATAAACCTGTGTAAAATCCCATTTTAACACGTAACTTTGCAAAAAACCATAAAAACCCACTTTTTATAATGTTTTTCTAGGCACACATTTCAAAAAATAATAATATTTTATTTGCCCTACATTCCGTATTGTCCTTGCATCTCATCAACCCGTCGACTATTAGATCTGGGCTTTCCCATCCGACAGCCCACATTCATATCGGACGGGCCCCGATCACCGAACCTTACCGCTCGAGAAACTGTCAGAGGATGACGTCAGACCTCTGCCACGCGTCACCCCCACATTTTCTCGAGCCACCCTCTGACAATACCATTACCGTATCCAGAGCAGTTCGAGAAAGACTACTTACCGCTTGTGCTTTACCGCTTGCCCACATCACTGCTACGTCATGCCCACGTCAGTTCGACTCGGCGCCCTATCAGCACCCCCGCCCGCCAGCGCTTCGACATGTCCGCCACCTATGCAATCCTTGTGGACCACTCACAAGCTGCCACATCACTCGATGACGTCACCTGACCTTGACCCCACCTGATGATGTCATACTGACGTCATCCAAAAAAAGCGCCAATAACCCAAAAAGTCCATATTTTAGCCAAAATTCGTGTTTTTTGTCACTTTTGCCAAAATGACTGTTGCTCACCTCTGCATGCAAATTACGACCATCCGTCGCCAACCTGCAGAAATCGACCCGAAGACCGTTGGCGCCTTCAACCCACCTGCATTTGTGACCATTGCCGGCAATTCACCAGGTATTTAACCAAAGCATCCCCTCCGCGCTTGGTTGTGTCCATAATTCTCCAAAACTGAATTAAAAAGAGTGAGGAACCTTGTATTTACCAGCAAATCCCCAGTGACCAGCATTTGTTTTCAGTTGTAAGGTTGAAATTCACCTACTGAGCCCACATTTAGTCACATTTTCCTAAATTCACAGTCATTCTGCGCATTTGTGGACTTAAAACCCGAGCTGCACTAATTCACCGAGAAAACAGTGCTACTAGTCCCTATATTTTCTCAATTAACTCTCTTTTGAGCATTTTACACTATTATCACCATAGTTTACCCCATTTCCCCTTACAATTTGCCTTACTTTTGCAAAAATACCCCTCTGTGTTGTTCTGCCCACTGAAACCAGTTCTAGTACAAGTC
>APFE030439622.1:0-14127 GCA_000404065.3 Pinus taeda | reverse complement strand
ATGTTAAGGACCAACTCTTGTATCATTTTGGAAAGTTATGCATTCCTCAAACTGAAAGAGTAAAGATAATTCGAGAAGCACACACTTCTCTAATATCAGGTCACTTTGGTGTAAGTAAAACAGTTGCATAGCTGCAAATATTTTGTTATTGGCCAAAAATGAATGAAACAGTTTCTAGATATGTAAGAGGGTGTACCATGTGTGCTAAAAGCAAGCCCAGCAATAGAAAACTAAGCTTGTACACTCCACTACCAGTTCCTTCTAATCCTTAGGAAAGTGTTTCCATGGACTTTGTTGGGGGATTGCCTAAATCTAGAAAAGGTCATGACTATTTATATGTTATTGTGGATAGGTTTACCAAAATGTGTATTTTAATACCCTGTAACAAACAGATTACTGCTGAACAAATGGCAAAGTTGTTCTTTCAGCATGTATGGGTTCATTTTGGATTACCCACTTCTATTGTATCTGATCAAGATATCCAATTTGTTGGGAAGTTTTGGTCAAGTCTGTGGGAATTGATGGACACCAGACTGAAGAAGAGCACAGCCTTTCATCCACAAACAGATGGTCAAACAGAGGTGGTCAACCGGACAGTGATCCAGTTGCTCAAAGGTTATTGCAGCAAGCATCCCAAGCTTTGGGATGAGCATTTGTGTTATGTGCAACATGCTTACAACCGGGCTAAACATTCTTCTACACAGAGATCTCCTTTTGAGACATGTTTTGGTTTCACCCCAAGGTCTCCCTTGGATTTTGTCTTTGGTAAAGTCATAGCGACTGATGGACACAGTGATGTGGACAAGGCAACCAAGTTCATTGAACAAATCCAAGAGATTCACCGGGCAGTACAGGAACAGTTGGAGAAGAGCCAAGCCAAGTACAAGGCAAGGCATGATAAGCATCAGATTGAGCATAGTTTCCAAGTTGGTGATCAACTCTGCCTGTATATCAACAAAGACAGAATGCAAGGTGAAGGTACAAAGCTGAAGCCGATAAGATATGGACCTTTCAAGATACTTGAGAGAATCGATGAAAATGATTTTCGCCTTGATTTTCCAGCTTACATGCACATCTATTTAGTAGTTAATGCAGAAAGCTTGAGACTATTTGAACCTTCATTTATTGAAGATCCTGAAGAGAAGGGTCAATTGCCTTCTATTGATGATCTGTTGCCTGAATATCTCAATGAATTACAGGAAGACACAGTTTTGGACAAGAAGGTGAGAAATATGTGCAGAGGGGATGTTGAGTACCTCAGGATTGGACTTAAAGGTTCAAAACCAAGCAGTGCAAGATGGATAGAAATTGGGCAAGCGAGGAATCTATATCCTCACTTGATTGATGCTTAAAAATCAACTTTTGGTGGTCCAAAAGCTTTTTCAGTGGGAAGGCGTGATCCAAATGGGATCTTAGAACACTCTCTAAGTTTTCATGAACTCTCTAAAAATTATGCCAAAGATTCAAAGTCTTATAAAGAACAAGCTATTAGAGGGAATCCTCAGACAGTTGCAATGGCGATCAGTGTGGATCAACGAGGGTCGTCGATCTAGCGCGCAGAGCGGTGGACCATGGTGACACGTGCTAACACCAACTAGCAAATGCAGGGACAAATTTGAGCAACAGAGGTAGTTTCCGATATGTGATTAGCGACAAGTCACTAATCGCATATCGCAGGGCAAACCTCTTAGTGAAGAGAAGCCCCGAGCACCCCGGACCCGAAATAATTATAAAATGTGGGAAATATTGTTTCAGTTCTGTCAGAGCAGGATTCCACAAAATCGGCAGAACACCAGAGGGGCTTCGAGCGGTAAGCAGTTTCGACCGAGTTCCGCTCGATGCCACACAGCAATTGCCACGTGTCCCGGCAGGAAGAAAGAAAATTGCTCACATCAGACGGGTAAACATCATGCTACTTAATCGCCCGATATGAACAATGATCGTCGAATCTAGGACCCCTAGATCAACGGCTGAGACGCTTTCCGATAGAATACCGGATTTGACAAGGTTATGAAGCGAGTTCACATAGGATTTGAAGTCCTATATGGACGATGCATTGGCAAAAGGTCGTGTTTCATGGGCATTCTTGGAGTTAACAGAAAAAATAGTCATTTCAAACATGTCCAAGAGAACTGACACTCATCCGTTATGAAATAGGTGGCCACCTCCTTGTGAGGCGTTATACAGTGACTGATTACGCAGGATAGAGGGATTCAAACAGACAGAGGTAGGGGAACCAAAAAGCCGGGAAGCGGAAATAAACAATCAGGAAGTGGATTGGCTTTAAAGCCACAAATTGACAGAGAGAGAGGTAAGTAGTAAGCAAGAGAATAGTAGCAGTAAGCCGAAAGCAGAGAAAAGAAGCCAAGCTAGCCTACAGAAGCAAAGACAACATCGAGCCAGAGTTAAGACAGGGACAGAGAGAGTCAGAGAGTCTGTCTACTCCAGAGAAGGCTTGAGAGGTTCAAGTGCACTCCTATGTAATGCTTGTCATGTATGGGTCTCAGATTGGGCTCATACTTCCGTGACCAATATACGTCAAGAGTTCAGTGAGGAGAGTCTCTATACTCTAGAGACTTGGGGAATCCAAGTACAGTCTTACTGATTTGTATCTGTTGAGTGAGACTCAAATTGAGCTCACTGTTGTAAAAATTATTCTTTGAAAACATAATAGAGAGGCCACCACTGAAGGCTGGACCGGGAGACGTAGCCTAGGAGTATTGGGTGAACTCCTTATTAAACTTGTTGTGTTTATATGTTTGCCTATTATGTTTTCTTTAACTGCTTCATTGTCTGTGTATTTCGCAATCTTATCGATTTTTTTCATAAAATAACATAGGCACATCCATGCACATGAGTCTATAATACCTTATTAATTGTCTTGGATCAATTACACATCATACATCCACTATTGAGACTTTACTTACACTTGACATGACTCAACATTACAATGCACATGTACCCATGTGAACAATGGCTTAAACAAGCCAAACTAGACATCATTCTGACTTAGACAATTATATAAGTCCAACTACTCGACATCCTGATGTTGATCAACTTTAACATATTGATGCCATGATTGGTAGTCCTTGATAATGTCCGTGTGTTCTGCCGTGAAATTTGCCTGAAGCCTGAACCTTGCCTCCATAGCATACGGGGACACTGCTTGGGCTCCTCAACTTGTCTCAGAGCATGCACATCATTTTCTTCAATGTGGCCAGACCAGCAACGTACTTGTGCATGATGTCTGCACTGATAGGAAAGTTTGGGTTGGTGGCAGTGCGTATCAACTCGTTGCAGTACGAGTCAAGCTCCTGTCAGACTTGCTTCTTTGTCTTCCCCTGGGTGAGAGTCCTAAGAGATGGGATTGCATGAGTGTGCACTATAACATCCATGCTCTTGAATACTCATGCATAGGAAGCCTATATGCTAGTGATGAGATGCGGTAGGTCTTCATAGTTCCGGATCTGACTCCAGATACGTTCTTGCAGCTTGACCGCATTGGCCCTCATCATCTTTGGAAAGTGAATTGGGGCTCCCTTGTACTTCATCGTTCATGCTTGCATGTTATCAACAGCATCATGTATGTTCTTCAAAATGCGTGCTCTTCTCACACATTGATGCTGCCATCCATGGAGATGGACGACTGCTTGGTGCACAATACCAAACTTGGAGTACAATTCTCACATAACTGCGTTGAGGGATAATACTTCATCTAGTATTGCCTTTTTTAGTTCAGCTCGGGAAAACATTGTCACCAAGTCTCCTCCTTGCTTGGCCACCTGTAGTTCTTTTGCCATTCACTCATTCTTAGTTATGAGGAAACGAACACTTGAGCTAGTGGCTTTGGCGTATACTCTAGTTGCATCGGCCAAAGCAGCTGGATGCTTGTGCACATCAGTCACAATCACTTGTTCTTCAACTTGTAGGAGATGTTTGGTCCTCCGGAGTCGATACTCTGTGAGACTGCACAACTCTGTGATGAGATTCTTCAAAGGATATGTTGTGCACCTTTGCTTCCGGCTGACCACCAAGGATCTTAGTGCCTCTTTGGTCATTCGATACTTGCACATCATCTGGATGCATTGAAGCGGGTGAGTCAACCTCTTTGTGGTGAGGCATGAAGTCAGTGTCCTGTTCCAACTCCTGTTGCTCCATGTCTGCATCCAAATGTCAAGCGCTTGTTCTATCCCATGAGCAAAGTCTTGCCCCTAGATGGTTCACCCTATTCACCTAATGCCAGTTGTTCAAATGAATCAACTACTTGTACGGGCGCTGCTTCGTCTGTCTGCACATGATGTGCCCCCTGCTGTATCTGTTGTTGCTACGCTTCCTTCTCCTGTTGGCACCCTTGCCAAGGATTGGAAGTACTAAGTCCATGAGATATGGTCGCTTCTTCCATTCTACACCCATCGCAGATGAAGACTAGTACCACAGTTTAAACAAAGCCCCAAATCTTAGGAATAGTATTAGTGCTCATTCTCTAAAACAAAGCCACCAAATATGTGATACCTACAATTCCCTTCTTCCTCCACCCCAGAGATTAGTAAATGCACCACCCAAGAAGTTGGGATTTTTTAGTAAGCTATTTTGACTTCATAAGAAATCCCCCTCTATCTCTGTCTCTGCATCATAATTCAGCTAACCATGATGTGTATATGGTGAAGTCAGTCAACCCAAATGAAGGCCGATTTGACATGCAGAATGGATGAAATGTAATCGTTATAGTTGTATCCCAAGAAAGTGTTTATCATAGAATGTATATCTGGTTGGAAGAACAATCTACACTTCTCTTATTTTCATTTTGTTACTGCAAACTTTTATTCTAATTTTTGCATAAAGGTTAAACCATTGGCTACAAGAATAGTTGGTAATTTTGGTGAAATTATATTTGTTGAACATTTATGTTCCAATGTCATCCTACAAGAAACAGTTATCGTACTTTATCGTGGTGTCAAAATCTTGTCATTTTTTACTTGAATGGTTTTGACAGGCTCATGCACTTAACCGACATGTGTATGTGTGAAAGGTCGGATTATGAACACCAATATTTACTTGGTTATAGGCACATTAATGTCCACAGTTGGATTTAAGTAAGTACATTATTTAGATGTGGACATAAACAGTCCCATGCATTAATAGGCCTATAACTCGATAAATATGTACTCGTTAGATTACAAGATCAATTAATGAAAACATAGTAGATTAATGATTATAGTTAATGACTAAATCAAGGGGAGAAGAAAATAGTTAAAACAACTATGTATATAATTAATTTTGAAAAAAAATCAAATGGAATAAAATTAGTAAACAATAAATTTATTATTTTATAATTTAGAAATAAATATTCCATGACTTAAACATAAATCAAGGTAATCAACATCTTAATCTTGGCCAAGTAAGATTTCTACTCAACTCTAATACTTTATAATAGAGAATTCCCAAGTCTTTTAAAGGCTTTTACGTACATGTGATATCACGGCTTCAATGTCAATGGTCTAAACCACCACTATTTACCTAACAACTTTGACTCTTATCCATAATCCCCCTTTAAATTTAAGTTTGAAGATCCAATCTTTAAAGCTCATTCTTTCCTCTATCGCCTCCATTTAACCAAGTGACCATTTACATGTAGCTTACAAATTTCCATCTAAAAAGTAAACTTTTCATTTTTTGTTATTCCTATCATGGCACATATTCTTATTTGGTTTCATATATGTTGGCTTTGGGTTTTGTCTCTACATCTCATGTCATCTGCCATTGATGCACTACTCTTGGCCCCTTTGCAACTTGACCAAACACTAAACGTTTTTCTTCACCAAATAACAAATTCTCCTTTTTTCATCTCTCCATTTGGCTCATTCTAATTGTTAATAGTTAAATTGACCAACCAACAATAAATCTATTATGTCTTAGAAGCAACTAGCTAAGTTACCCATGAGGTGTAAATCAATTGGTTTGTGGGGTTTAGTCCCGATTCAAACCTTATTGGGAGGGACTGAGTGGAAGCCACTTTGAGGGAATTAAATATATGGAGGTGAAAATTTTTCATCAAATTTTGCACTCAAAAAAGAAGTTTACATGTTGAAAGAATTGATCCCTCTCAACACTTACAGATCTAAAGTTAAGATAAATTTAAGTTGGTGAATAAGTCAACTTTTTTTTCCTTTTTAATTATGTAAATAAAATGAAAAAATATAAAGTCTCAGCCACAACTCAATTAGTTAACACTCTAAAGACATAAATTATATAATAATAATACTAATGATGATTTTATTATTATTTACTATTAAAAAATTCAAAAAAAAAATAATCTTACTTATTGAATAAATAAAAATATAAGAAATAAAAACAACAAATTTTAAGATCGTATTATTAGGACCATTCCCAAATATTGGTACATAATGTTGAATATTTATCCCGACATGTTAAAAATTTATACCGAATTTGTTTTGCTGCACCTAAACTTCAAATATGGCGTTGAATATGAGCAAATGTTCCCTCTATGAAGAAAGGTTAAGGTCTTGCGTGTGGTGGATGTTCTTCTATGAGAAAACTTTGCAAGACCAACGACATCATGAGGTTGAACCCATCTTTGCAACGACCTTTGATTATGAAGTTCCAGTTTGGAGTAATAAAGGCAAGACTATATTCTTATTTAATAAATAAAAATAATTAAATTTATTTTATTTTATTCAAAATATTTTAATATTTTGAAAAATGTATAGAGTAATAAAAATTTAGAGAATTTAATTATTATAATATTTTTAAATCTTATATTGTTGGAGGAAAAGTAAATTTTATGAAAAATATTTTCTTACATTTTTGTTGCATTCAAACTGTGGAACATTTAAACTCTTGACAAATTTGCTCTTTCCACATTGACCAATTTTCTCTTTATATAGTGATAAATTTGTGTTGAGTTTTACGAGTAAAATAAGAGAATAAAATTATTATTAAACATTCATTTTATTAAATGGAATATAGTTAGTGTTATTGATTTTGCAAGTAGTTTTGAATTTGTGATGAATGACAATGTGATTTGATGGTTTCACATAGATGTCTGCATTGATTTATCAATTTAAATTGTTTGTTTTTAGATGGATGACAATGCATTGATTTATCGCTCTAAATTGTTTGTTTTAAATGGATGGGAATTAGAAATTTTATGGAGGTAAAATATATATAATTTTAAATTATGGTATATCTTAAAATTTACTTTAAAATTATTTTTCTTAATAATAAGTTTTTTGTATTTTTATTGTTAATAATCCTTTTTAAATACTTATATTAAACATTACACGTGTTTTGAAGATGTGGTTTTTTAGTGAATGTTTTTCATTTGTTAATACTATAATACTTTTGTGTATCAATAAATTTTTCTCCTCATTTTTTAGGTTTTAACTCTGTACAAAAATTATTTGCAAAACGAATCTTAAAAATTATCTATATATACAATGGCAAGAAAATAAAAAATATACACAGAGATTTTCTCTTGGAACCCAAAATCGAGAAAACAAGATTAATTTTTTAGTATATTCCTTTCAATGTTACGATACGTTATATACATGTTGAAGCCTTCATAAACCTCAATCCATTAACCCTGGATTAGAAAATAATTGTAATTCCCTTGACCAGATCTACAAAATACTATGGGAAAAACCTTCATGCCCAAAACCATGTGCAAAACCATGGGTGGGTCTTCCCACCATCCTTGGGTCCGCATAAAAAAATTTCCTAATGTACTGCCCCGAACCTCATGTAGGGGGGCGATACCCCTCATTGTGACCAACACAACGTAACAGCGTTAGGGGCTAGTCATTGAATGAATATAACACATACCCAACAACTCCAGCATTATTGCAATTCCTTTCTCTTCACTTCTGTTGCCACTCTCTCCTCTCTTTTGTACATATCCTCTCTATGGGTATTCAATGAACTACTAATGCTTTATGGTGCATGCACAACGACATGTTTTTGGTATTGCCATTATCAATATTCACTTTAAAATGCTTATGTCAAACATTACACTTTCTTTGAAGATTATTTCCTTAGCCAATGTTCTTCTTTTGCTAGTGTTCTAATGCATCATCGAGTTCTTTCATTGATCCTCAATTAATGCAATTCTTTTCTCCTTGTTTTCATTGTCACTCTCTTCTCTTTTTCATGCTTTCCCTCTATCTATGAGTTTTAAGTGAACTTATAACATTTGATCTTGCATGGACAACAATACATTTGACCCTTGTAGTTGAGATGACATACTCTTTTTCTCTAAAACCCTAAACCTTTGCTTCTACTGTAATATGTGTTTTATTTGAGTTTGTTTGTATTTTCTTGTAGATTACATTCCCCTCCATTTTAATGCCTCCTTTAGTAAGGTTCCCAACACCTAACCCCCACTGATATTTTAATTATGACTAATTGTGTTATTCATCCGTGTACGAGTGTGTAAATGTAAATGGGAAAATGACCTAAAATACGTGTAGCTATAATCTAATATCAATTGATGAAGCAGTGAAGCATTAAGATAGACCATGAGAAGCCATGAGAGGATGGACTTAAACAAAAGGGGTTTATGGAATTAATCCCCTCCCATGAATTATTTGGTTGAGCCAATATTCAAATGTTGTTAACTTTCCCCAATAAAAATATATAAGGGGAAGGTGTAGTAATAACTGCGAGCAATTATGAGAGGAATGGGACAGTGATACCAAATTTCCAAAAGGAATGGTATATGTACCCTCTATTATAGATACTTCTAATCACCCACATAATCCCATAAGGGAGAAACTGGAGAAAAGAGAATAGGCAAAGAGAAAGAACTTGTGCGCAAAAGAAGAGAAGAGCAGAGCGAAGTGTAGTATAGTGCAAAGAATAGAGAGCTAAGAAGAGGTGCTTGTGTGAACTAAGAGAAAACTATGTGCGTGATTCTTGTCTATTTGATTCTCTATAAGTGGGGTTAGTAATTGTGTCCTTACCTTGAGCCATAGGGTTAAATGCATTCCTGGAAACTTGTTTGTGTTATGCTCAAATACACTAGAAGGAAGCATTAAGGGACTCTTGACTGAGTGAAGGGATCCTTTAATGTTGTATAGGCCTAAAATGGCCTAAAATGAGAAAGCTTGTTGGAAACCATGCACCAAAGCACCAGAGAGGGGCATTCAGGGACTCTTAGCTAGGTGAGGGTTCTCCTTTTGTTGTGCAGACCCTTTATGGCCACAATTGTGAATGAGAATAAGCCCTGGATCGACACCTTCAAAGAATACATGCTGACTTCTAAATGAATGAAGGAGAGTGACCTTCATTCTTACACCATTAGTAGTCTGGGAAACAATTTTCCCCTTGGGTGCTTGTTGTGAAGAGCAAATGAGAAACCACCCATAACAGCTGGGTAGAATTCTAGGCTTGATGTGATCTTATGGAAAGTAATGAACTTGATGAGATGAAGTAGAATGGCCTTCATGACTCCACCTTGTAATGTTGAGTATAGATTCTCTCATGGCTTCATGGTTTGGCTTGTGGGTGGCCAATTGTAAGAAATATTGCAATGTAGCTAAGCCAATGATGGGGTGGAATGTGGTTCACCCTTTATTATTTTTCCATGACCCTGGTGTCTAGGATAGAATCTTAAATCACTGATGCTACCAAACCAAGAATCACAACGAAGCTACTTTTCACAGTGGAATATAAACAATAGTAAATATACTAGTGCACAAAATATAGACAACTTTTTACAATTTTTAACCCAACTTTGTTATATTAATCAAACTAAATAATAGAACAGTTCAGGGCTCCCAAACTAAAGATAATGGCCCTCATACATCCACTAGTACAAGAATACAAAATTAGGCCTTGGTGTCAATCCATCAACAACCAATCTACCCTCAACAAGATATTTTGGCCATTTGGTTGTTGCATGCTCTGTCAGCTCCTCTCAGTCATACCCTGTATCGGTCTGATCCTTTGGCTCCCAATATGCAACACTAGCTCTATCAATGATCTAAGTCCATCTCACCACTAAATCTCGGTTATCCAATATGCTCAGTAGTTGTGCCTTAGTCCATCAAGAGAACAACACATTGAGACTCCTATCGAGTTTTTCACAACTCTGTTTGTGAATAATTTTCAATCTGTCCACTGTTGCTCCTCAACTACTCGGGGAATTCAACTCGCTATAGTATTCATGCGCTGCTCCATTAAAGACTAGCATAAGACACAGAGGGTTGTCGCCTATCACTGCAAAATGTCCATCTCCCACAATGAACATGAGCTAGGAGGATTGCGCCCATCATCTGTTGTAGAATTCCTTCTCCACACACAAGTCTAGGGTTGCTCAACTACTCCTATGGCTGGTCAAATATTGAGCTCAACTTCTGCCACTCTAGAAACCACCTAGGTCCATGAATATGGTGCACATCGAGCTCTAACTTGGGCACTATCACGTTGTCCTCCAATAGACCATAAATGCCCAATACACATCCACACTTGGTCCACTCTCACGCTACCCTCCAACATACCACAAGTGACCAATACTGTTATGGAATCTACTCCTAGTTAGGGAATCCAATCATCTAGGAAACCCCTCCTCTTGGTTGCCAACAGACTTCTCCTATGACACCCATTCACCTGCAAGTCTCATCAGCCCAAGAGGATGACCCTACTGTTCTGCAACTATATGTTTCTCCTCTTGACATGGCACACACACAACTACTAATGAGACTGCATCATAGGATGTCCACAAATGTCCTAATCTAGGACCCACATCCTCTAGCATCCAACATTAACAAATGGAGGCAACCATACTTTATTTGTTGCTTCACTTGTCTTGGGCTCCTGTATACTTCTAGTAGACCTGATTAGGGTACTTGACAGTCCCAATTCCCTACTGCAACAACCTACATTTATACTCCAAAACGGGCTCATACACTTCTCTTCCTAATTTCCTTGTGATTGCGGCCTAGGTTAGGTTGCCTTCTAGCTCTCGGCCACCTTCAAACAATTGTACCATCACCTACACTACAACAGAAAGGCTTATGGCCTATTTCAGTGACAAAACATCCCTAACATGTTCCTCCAATCCTACACTTGGACTACTTGTGCATGCAACCTAGCATGAGGAGGCTTCTAGGCCTCTCAGACCCTCTCTAAGACACACTAAGCTCCTGTAATAAACACAAATTTGTGCTGCTCCATACAGAGAGGAAACACACCTAAAGGATCTACCCAAATCAACCTAGCCATTCCGCAAACAGCTCCACCTTACTGCATATTAACTCGGCTCCAGAATAGTTATGAAGATGCTCAACTAGTTGTATTCTCCTTCATTTGAATCTACCTTATTCCTGCGGCCAAAACAAACGTCTCCTTCACTTAATGTGAGTTGACTTTTGTTGCACAAGGATATGTCTTAATGCCTCACACAAGTCCTCCTTTTATAACTTTGTGTGGGGCTTCAATGAAGTCTCTCCATGGGCTTGTACAACTGTCATTAGGCCTCTAACACTAGGTCGACTTGACCAACACATGTGTAAACCCAACCATGACCTTCAAAAATTCATATCTCTTCAACAACAACTCAAAATTGGACGATTGCGTTGGATTCATCTCGACATCTACTATCATCCTCATCCATCACATGTCACAATATCGTAATGGTTTTGGCCCAATAACATTGGGTGCAAAACCCCAAGCTTGGGTTTCAAGCCCACAAGGCCACTTGTGGATATCCTTCCTCCAAACCCTCGATCCTCAAGGCTTGGAGTATCTCCCAAGCTACAAAAATCAACACCCTTCATTAGTTGTAGGTAGCATAGGATCTGATCAAATAATTACCCTTGTAGATTTCCTTAGGTTAAGCTTTTGTCTATTATGGATGGTGTGTGTGTATTTCTTTCAATTCTCTATTTCTTGCATTACAACTATTTCATTTATTTAAGTAGAATATCAACTATTAAATAATATGAGATCTAAGGAAAATTGGAAAACTTACCTACATAGTATATGTTTTAGTTATTTTATCATATTACGTTATGATAGACTATTCCAGTGGAATATCCACGACAATTTACAAATAAATTAGTGTGAAACACTAAGTGAATAATAGAAATAAATTTTTCAATTTCTTAATCTATTTTAATTTTATCTTATCTTAGTGTGCTTGATAAATATACTTGTTGTCCCAAGGGACTAGCTCAATTGGTGATCATCGTGATATGAAATATAGTGTAAACTGATAGATGCATCGTTCAAATCCCCTTGGAGTAAACCCAGTCTAGGGAGAGGACAATTGTCTTAGACCCTAGAGTTATAGTGGTATTGGCTAGAATCGACCCCTTCTCACACGAGTACGATCCTAACCCAATTGTTGATTACTCCAGTACAAAATAAATAATTGTTGGGTTGTGTTATATTCTTTCCACGACTACCCCACACACAGGGGGGTCAACGGGGGGGGCGGTAGTCCCCCCTGTACATTGCATGGGGCGCTGCTAGGGGGTCATAGGGGGGCAGTTTCCCCCCTGTTTGGGGGGTATGCAAGGGAGAGGTAGCCCCCTACATGGGGTCTAGGGCAATGCCCTTGGAAACAAAAAAATTGGACCCTATATTAGGTGGGCGGACCTACCTATGGTTTTGTGCATGGATTTCGCACATGGTTATGGGCATGATAGTTTTTTTTCCATGGTATTTTGTAGATCCATTCAAGGGAACTATGGTTAAGTTTTAATCCAGGGTTAATGGATTGGGGTTTATGGATGCTTCGGCATGTACATATATGTATTGTAACATTGAAAGGAACATAATGAAAAATCAATCTGGTAGTCCCGGTTTTGGGATCAAGGGGAAAATATATGTGTATATTTGTTTTATGTTTTATGCTCTCGCCATTGTTTATTTTTTGTTTTTAGAATTTGTATGCAGGTAATTTCTGTAAGGGGTTAAAATCTACATTTGGTATCAAAGTTATTTTGGCTTCAAGGGGATGCCTTTGTTGCTAAGGGGTTTTTGGCTCAGGCCTGTGGTAGACCCTGTTCAGTGGGAGATCTATGAGGTTGATTCTTGTGGTGAAAGAAGATGGTGAGTAGTGGAAATATAGAGATCGAAAAATTTAATGGTAAGAGTTTTGAGTTGTGGAAACTCAACATGGAGGATCTGTTGGTGGATAAAGATCAGTGGTTCGTGGTAGATTCGGGTACTAAACCAACAACAATGTCAGCTAAAGACTGGGCGAAGTTGGATCGGAAGGAAAAGAGCACAATACAATTATGTGTCTCAGATTCAGTATTGTTGAATGTATCAGGGGAAGCTTCAGTTACCAATCTAAGTCTCTGTTGAATAAACTGTTCCTACGGAAAAAAATTGTATAACTTGAGGATGAAAGATGGTGACTCGGTTACAGAGTATTTGAACGCATTTAACACTGTGGTAAGCCAATTATTATCTATTGATATTAAAATTTTAGATGAAGATAAGTGCATCAATTTGTTGTGTTCTCTACCAGATTCGTGGGATAGTCTGGTTGTTGCAATAAGTAGCAATGCAACTACCCTGTAGTTTGATGAAATAGTCTCATCCTTGTTGTCGGAGGAGATGAGACAATAAAATATGGAGGGCCAGAATAGTGATTTATTTTTTGTACGAGGATGGTCCCATAACAAAAACAAAAATAAGTCCTCAAGTGGGAGATATAAATCTAGATGGAGATCTAAATCTCCGGGAAAACCCATAAAGGTGTGCTAGAAATGCGGAAAGGAAGGGCACTTCAAAAGGGACTATAAATCTAAAGCTCCCGAGAAAGGAAAGTGATATGATTATGCTCCTTCTACAAAGGCAAAAACCACCTCAGATGAAGGCAGGGATGTAGATCATGAGGCATGGTTGATTAACTAATGTGCATCCTTTCACTTCACTCCCCATAGAGAGTGGTTCTGCGAGTATGAGAAATATGATGGTGGTGATGTCTTATTAGGGGATGATAGGAAGGATAGAATCATTAGTCATAAAAAAGTCAAGTTGAAATTGCAAGGTGGAAGGATTAGAACACTTCCGGGTGTTTTTCATATTCCTGCATTGGCCAGAAATTTGATTTCTGTAAGCAAGCTGGATGATGCAGGTGTAAAAATAGTGTTC
>APFE030439606.1:0-95002 GCA_000404065.3 Pinus taeda | reverse complement strand
CTTTTGGGATCTTGATTAGTGTCATCTCTCTGATAGTTCCTGCTTCCACTTGGAGAATGAAGATCTCTTACTCATTCCTGGTCGAAAATGGAGTGGCAAGTGTCAGAGGGGAAGCTTCTGAAGATTCCATGATCTTCCACCTCGCATTTTTGTCCCTGCCATTTGTCCATTCTCGACCATCACACCCTACAGAGGAGAAAAATAGTATGCACCGCACCCTGTACATTGGGAAGGTGATATGCATCGCAACCTCTGCATGGAGCTTTCAGTATGGTCTAGTTTTGACCATTTATGAGCAGTTTTCAGTGGAGAACTTCTGGGAGATGATAATCAGCTGACCTTGTTCCTTTAGGCAGTGAAGCAAAACTTTTAGGGACTTAGGAGCCCTCAGTTTATGGACATTTATGATTCGGGTTGAAGTGCCCAAAAATATCTATAACAGTAGGTTTGAGGTTCCTGCCATTATTTTTGTGCTTTTTCTCTCTTTTTCTTCTCTTTTTCTATTTTTTTTTGAAATACAACCAGGTTGCCTCATAGGAGGTTTTCATCCTAGTTGCCTGCCTTGGGTGCCTCAAAAGAGGTTTTCACCCAGGGATCTTTCTTGTTTCTTTTTTTTCTCTATCTCTCTCTATTTTTAACACTCATGGGCTGCCTCAAAGAGGTTTTCAACCTAATAGTGAGCCTCAGGTTCCTCATGGATATTTTCACCTAGGTCTCTTACTTTTTTCTTCTTTTCTTTTCTTTTTTTCTCAAAACTTCAATAGACCTCATGAACTTGGTGAGGTGGAAGCTGAGACTCCTTAAATCACCATTATTGCCTTGTTGATGCTACTGATGAACTCCTTCTTTGACAAAGGCTTTTTGTAGACCTTCAACCTGTACCCATTGGAAAGAAAAGGGATACCTTCTTCATCAATGATTCTTATCTAAAAAACCCCATTATTATGGCACTTTTCTATCACATATTGTCCCAACCATCTATTCATCAAGTTGCCTTTGGAATCTCTATATCTAGAGTCATACAAAAGGGCCCAATTTCCTTCTTGAAACAATTTGTCTTTGATATTTTTGTCATGCCAAATTTTTCTTTGTATTCGAGTCACCTTTGTGTGCAGGAGGTCCTGCATCCTGAATTCATCTAACCCATTTAGCTAGAGAAACCTCTCTTGTTGTGCCATTTTGACAGCTAGATCCAATTGTGTTTCCATCCTTAAAATGTTGTACTCGAATTCAATGGAGATTAAAGCCTTCTTCCCATAGACCAAATCATAACAAGTGAAGCCAGTGGTTGTCTTCCAAGTTGTATTGTAGGCGCAAGTGACCGCTACTAATTTATCTACCCAATCCTTCCTACTCCTGCTAACCACTTTGTTCAGAATTCTTTCCAATGCTCCGTTGGTGAATTCTTCTTGTCCATTAGCTAGAGTGTGGTAAGTGTTGGAAATAATACTGAGAAGCGGGGGGGTGAATCAGTATTATCAGATTAGTAAAACTTTTTCATTTTCACACTCAGATACATATACGCAACTTCATTTAAGGATATCCGCATATATATGCGACTGTGTTAAATGCAACCAGCGTATATGAAGTAATGTTATGATTGAGTTATCTTATCTTCAGTAAATGTATCAGAACATTATTAACCTATTTTACAATAAACAGGTGCAGTAAAATAGAACCGATCATCACACATAAAGAGCACACATGAACACCATGATATAAGGTGGAAACCCAATGTGGGTGAAAACCACCTGCTGCAATTTGTTTCTATCTTCCTTTAATAAGAAACTTCTTTTAGAATGTACTGGTGCAGTCCTTTACCAGTACGCAGGCTGCAACCTGCAGAGAGCTACAACCCTCTCTCGTTCTCCAGCTTCTCCTGGAAGGGAGCTACAACCCCCATAGTTCTCGTACTAGCTAAGATACTAGTACGTAGGTGCCGACCTACAATCTTCTGTCCTCGAGGTACCACGTTTCATCAATTTTCAGACTGGATACACAGAAGCACAACTCTAAATATGAAGGCCACGTTTCATCAAATTTTCATACTGGACCCATCAATATCATTGAAGCTCACAAACAATCAACACTAGCATTATCAATCTCTGAATCTCCCAATACTGAATCACTGAACCCTGTCAACAAAAAGTAGTTACCAGAACACAGAGCAGAACCTTGAACTCTGCAACACTATTCAGAATCAACTGTATCATCAAAATAATGTATCAAAGTGCATACGCTACTTGGACAAACCAAACCCTCGTACATACGCGCTTTTACCAAAGCCAACCCACGTATAGATCTATAAATATTATATCATGACTTGCAGCAATTTCAAACTTAAGTTATACCCAGTTTAGATCATTACATGCGTCAGTATACAGATCTAGAATAAACATAATCAATAATATAGAGATAGTTCATTTCAAACCATTTGATCCCGATCTATCCTTAGATCTTGTTCTCCATCAACTTGTGAGATCCCTCCTTAGCTTAGATCAAGAAACCCATAACCTGCATACTGGATCTCATCCTTAATCAGATATTCAAGACTTTCTCAATACCTTTGCCTAATGATCTTCTTCTCCTTTTATAGTCTTAGGCCTTTTACAATACCACGGTCCAAAACCATAACAAACTAATACCATGAACCCAATACTAGGGATCAACACAGCTGACGAGATACTACAGTCCAAAATCATAGGTTCAAATACCAAGGACTAACTACCATGGACCAAAAGTAAGTTTTCCCACATGTACGCGCTTTTCCGTGCATGGGAGTGCGTGCATACGCGACTTCTGATCAGCAATCCCGCGTGTATACGCATTTTTGTATATAGAGAACTTGCGAGTATAACCTGCGTGTATACCCTACTTGGTATATAGAGAACCTGCGTAAATATGCGACTTGGTACATAGTGAACCTGCGTATAACCTGCCTCTGTACATGACTTGGTATATAGTGAACCTGCGTATATACTCAACTTTCTTCATTCTTTGTAGTCTGATCATCAATTATTTGCTACTGATCTGTTGCACTATAATCTGTCATCTTTCCATCAAGGACAACACTTGTATCATAATGCCAACATCTTCCTCATTTTCATCCATCTCCATCCATTTCTTCAACCTCTTTTTTACCTCTTCTTCTACCTGTAAAAATAAGAATTCTTGATGTGGATGTTTGGCTCTTATTGCACCACAAGATATAGTGGGGGTGGTAGGTGATTGAAGGTTTCTTTTTTTTTAATGAAAAGAAAAGGACTCCTATATACACTTCCCCGACAAAGGAGCCAAAATGTTTTGTCAATTTAATTGTCTTAAATTGCTACATAAATTATCGACCAAAGTTGGTAAACTTGTGAAGTGCAAGTGCACTATATATTCTAGAAGCCTTTTTTTATTAAATCATATTATTAATGTGCGCGATTGAGTTACTGAAAATTACTTCTAAGGATGTTTTGCATTTCTATCTTACTCTTTAAATAAAATGAAATTAACATATTCAATTATAATTAAATTCCTAAAATTTCCTCAAGATTTTCTAATGAAATAAAAATGTTCTTCACACTTGCAAAATGAAACTAAATCAAACTCATGCTGTCTCATGAAATTAAGAAAACTTAACCAATCAATTACATCATGAATTTAATTTCTAAAATAAGAATTATTCATCTAATGTTCTAGCAATCCTTTGCATAAAAACCAAAATGAAATTGACTACTAGTTAAAATGAAAACCACACGTCTATCATTATCAATCGCTCATACTCTAAAATTAAAGGTCCTGAAATGAAACTACAACGAAATCACTCATGCTCTGAAATTGAATGCTTTGAAATGAAACTATAAAGAAATATGTCATAAAATGAAATGGAACTGCAAAGAAATCTATGAGAAATGATTACACTACAATTATTATCATTACAACTTAACAATTCAAAAAGAACGATTAGTGAAATCTTGTTATTGCTTTCTAATTGAAATTAATACTATAGCATGTAAATAACTACAACAAATGATAAAAGAAAGATATGAAAGATGTTGAACCTTCATTGTTTGCAGGGGCCCTCCACAAATAGGTGGTCACAAAACTATAATCGAACAGTCAGTTACGTATCAAAAATTCAAAGGACTTCTTCATTAATAGAGTAAAAACAGAGTCTTAAAACATTACTATCGCATACATAAATTAACCTCCCCTCCTTTGCTTCAATGGAGTGTTTATATAGGGGTTACAATGTAACTTCATGGATATTCATATGGCTAAAGATCATAAATGAATGGAAACCTAGTTTCCATGAATTTGATGAAGCATAGTCTATTCCAACTTCTATTTTCTTGACTGGGCGTTTATTGACACATGGGTGCACTGTATGCTTATGTAACTTACAAAATAGGGCTCCAAAGAACCTGGAATATATCCCAAATGGTAACAAATTCGGTAAAACTACTTGTTGAGAACTTAATTGGGCATGTTTTGAAAAAAACCCATGTGATTGTTTTATGATATTCACTTTAATTTTATCATCAAATGCGTTTGAAGTTGACTGTTAAAAACTATTGTGATTTTCCTTTGATTTGATTTTGGAGGTCCACACATGCGATATGGGTGACATTTGACCAATAGAAATACATATTGGAACCTTTAAAAACAATGTCCATGTGTCATATTTCCTTCAAGAGTGGTGATACTACCTCAACAATGGAGGTAGCTACGGAAACTTGACAAAACTGCAGAAATTTGAGCTTGCTAAACTGTCATTAGTTAAAACCATGCAAAATTCTTCTTAATCTACCAAAAATGAAGGAAAATGATGTTAATTAACCACTTAGACATATAGAGACACATTATGAATAATTATGATGAAAATGGTGGCAAGTGAGTGAAATGGCGCAATGAATGGTTGGAATTAATGGCTTAATGAATGACAAAGGAAAGTGAAAATGATGACAAATCAGTGACCCAACAGTCCAACTAGTGCAAATGAACTTTTTAATGTAGATGTACATACTATTAGTGTAGGAATGACCCAATAACTACTGATATGTGGAACTTATACTTTGATGGTTCTAAGACTCAAGATAGTCTCAAAGCTAGTTGTATTCTTATTGACCCTCAAAATAAAAGGTACATTCTATCACGCCGCTTGGAGTTTGAGTGAAAAAATCATACTACTAAATATGAAGCACTCATTTTTGGTTTAAAGAAAGTCATAGACCTCAAAGTAGAGGTACTTAAGGTAATTTGTGTTTCATCGATCGTCACCTGACAAGTACGAAATACCATTCACTATGTTTCACCTACTTTGAAAAACTATCAACAAGAGGTATGGTGACTTATTTCTTGTTTTAAAGAATTTAATATTGTTTACATTTATAGAATTTGAAATGTTTCCATAGATATACTAACGAATGCAGTTGCTAGAATGTCACCATCAAAAGATGGTTTTTTTGTTGAAATTATTTATAGGCCATCTATGCTCGGAAAAGTAACTATTTTTGTGTGTCTAATGATGACAAACAAATATTTCACTTCATGGCCAATGCGGATGTGTTAAATGATGTGGCTATTGAATAAGATGAGAAGGAGAAGGATTTGAATGAACCAAGTCAAGCATGAAAAGGGAATACTATGCTGAAAGGTTTGGTATCTCTTGAGAAACTTTATGACCTGCAAAAATGATTTAGAGGACCAGTGAATACAAAGACTCATAGCTCAATTATTACATGAAAAATTCAATCTAGGAACCAAAGAGGATTTGAATTATGTAAACCTCAGTACATGTTGTTCTCCTCAAAAACGACAGGGTTTTATTCACCTCTTCAAACAACACCAAGATGTATTTGGATGGATGCATTGTTATAGCTCCAAATATCATCCTTGGTATTTGTGATGCTTGGTTTATGTCCTAGGGCAACCCCTCCTTCCAGACTTGGTCCAAATATTTTAAAACAGTGTTTTATTCCCTATACACTGCTTTGCCCTGAGATAAAAGTGTGTACATGTGGGTTAGTAAATAACCAACCTCTGTATATGTGTTAAAACACTTAAAAAAATTAAATTTCCTTAATTATAAGTGGAGTTCACGGGTTTTACTTGTTGTTTACCTCCTAGTGCCCATGGCCCAACTGTTTCCCAACTAAAAAACTAATTGGTAGAAGTATAAATATATTTCTATGGGAAGGCCTAAAGGGAGGAAGAAGAGATAGGACTACTATACTGAGATTATCCCTGACTGAATCTGAATTATTCGTGTGCTTCAAGCACTTCCCCAAGTTTCAGGAAACCCTTGTTTCCTTGAGTGTTGATATTCTCCCACTTGCTTGAGATATCATGGTATTGGTTATGCAAGGAGGATGTTGAAGACTGGTATTGGAAGGATCTGGAGGACGGTTCCGCTTGGAGCCAGAACAAGAAGACTCAGGTGAACTCTTTCCGTATTTGTTAGCTTTCTAGAATAAAAAGAAACGTTGTCTTGTTCTAGAGATTGATTTTGTTTATGCATCAGATGTTGTTGTAATTCAAGTATGAATGTTATTTGATGTATAACTAACCATTTTCTTATATGATATAAAGTTGATTTCATTAAAATGCTTTATCTATATGCTACTATGTATGTTCGAATTGGTTGATTTGCAGATTCAAAGATCATCAGGAGTTGAAGAGGGTATGAACCCTGCTGTAACTACCCAAACGAAGGACACTTGGGTATGATTGTTATCACATAGTTTGTTTATATAAGCATGTTGCCTAAGTTGTGTGTGTGTTTCTTACTGTAGATTTCTCTTGCTCTGTTGGGGTTCCAACCCAAAACCCTAGGGTACTTATTCCCGTAACGCATATGATGATTAAAAGGGATATGATACACATATCATTCCTATTAAGGAAGGGGCAAGGCAATTCCAATAGAAATTGAAAAAAGTTCATCTAATGCTTGAGCCTCTTATTCAGAAGGAATCAAGGAAATTGTTGGATGATCAGATCATTTTTAAAGTTTGACACTCCAAGGGTTTCTAACCTAGTTCCAGTTAGAAAAAATTTCGGTAAGATAAGGCTTCAGATAATGATAATTACCATATTCCATCAACGGAGCAGATACTCCGGACGATTTCAGGGTTGGAAATGTTCTCATTGTTAGATGTTTTTTGTAGATATAATCAAGTGCCAGTAGCATAACCAAATCACTTGAAGACCATGTTCAGGATAAAGTGGGGAAATTTTGCATTTAAGCGCATGCCATTTTGACTTGTCAACACTGGTGCTACTTTTCAAAGGGCCATGGAAATTGCATTTTGTGGATTAATTGAACAAAGTGTAGTCATCTAGTTGGATGATGTGGCCATGTATTCAAAGAAAATATCAAATCATATGTCCTCTTAAGCATATTTTCGAGCAATGTCGCAAATACGGGATATCAATGAATTCGAAAAAGAGAATATTTTGTGTGTCAGAAGGTAATCTCTTAGGACACATCATTGCTAAAAGTGGAATCAAGATTGACCCAGAAAGGGTCAAGGCTATTACCCAAATTGTTTTTCCTATGAATAAGAAAGCAATGCAATCTTTTATGGGAAATGTTAATTTCTTGTGTAAGTTCATGTCTGACTATGCACAGATTGTGAAACCACTACAAGAGATGACGAAGAAAGATACCACATACAAATAGGATAAGAGGGAAAAATATATTTTTTCTTGAATTAAGTAAGCCATGGCTGAGGCTCAAACTTTATACAGTCCATATTTTGGAAAGGATTTCTTGTTATATACTTTCACTTCTGATTCATCTATCAAGTCATATTAACACAAAAATACAATTAAGGGAATGAATGACCTACATATTTCATGTGTTGTCTTATAGGGGTCACAACAGAATTATTCCGCTATTGATAAGCAAGCATACACAATTTACAAGGTGGTTAAAAATTTTATTCCTGACCTCCTAAATGTTCATATGATTATTTATATGCCTCATCCAGCAATTAGAGTATTGTTTGTACAACAAGAGTTGGGTGAAAGGAGGTAAAACTAGATGACGTGCCTATAAGAATATGATCTTGAGTTCAAGCCAGTTCATACTATCAAAGGCCATGGTATTTATCAACTAGAAGATGAAGTAATGGATTCACTAGAAGAAGATACTTCAGGATGGGAACAAAAAATGGAAATCTATAATATTGAGCAAGTTCCTCCCACAGGTTCAACCATGTCTTCGTACTCGGATATATGAAAATACTTATAGCATGAGACCTTGCCTTCAAATTTGTCTAATAAACAAAAGAGGGAAATATGCCTTAAGATAATATCATACCAACCATTGCATGGTGTCATTTTTTGAAAGCATCATAATGGTGTCTTAATTTGATGCTTAGAGCTGCAAAATTCAGAAAGGGTGTTAAAATATATGCATGATGAACAAATAGGTGGACACTTTGTAGGTGGTATCACAACAAAAAAGGTTATGAGGGCCAATTATTATTGGCCCACATTATTCAAGGATGATCATCCCTATGCCCAAAAGTGCATAGTATGTCAAAGGTGTGCTTGTCATGATAAAATGTTAGCTACCCCATTGCCACCCATAGTAGTAGAAGAACCATTCAAACAATGGGGATTGGATGTTATAGGTAAAATATTTCTTCATTCTTAAAAGCGACACTAATACATTCTGACTGAAACTGATTAATTCACTTGATGGACTAAAGAAGTTCCATTAAGGCAAGTTAATGATCAGGAAGTCATCCAATTTCTTAAGAAGAACATCATAACCACGTTCAACATTCCTACATCATTTGTCTTCAAAAATGAAACTTTTTTTCATTAAATCTTTATGAGTTTGCATTAGAATATGGTTTTAATTTTGAAGCATGCATATAACTATTACCCATAGGGAAACGATTTGGATGAGTTCAAAAATAAGAATCTTATCTAAAATATCAAGAAAAACATTTTCTTTGAGCAAAATAATTGTCACAATGCTTTGGTGAATGCATTATGGGTTGACCGTCTCACTCCTAAACCCTCTCTAAAAACCTCTCCATACTTGTATATGGAAAAGAGGTTATCCTTCTGTTGAACATTTAACTTCTTGCCTTGTAGCTTTCGCAGGAATCTCAAGGAAAACCTTGTATCCTTGTTCAAATCTAGATAAACATTCTTCTTAAGCTCAAGGAAGAAAGGCTCAAAGTGAAAGAAAAATTTTCTATCCATCAAAACCGAATCAAGCGTTGTTTTGATGAGAACTTTGGGGGGGATAAAAATTTCGGTGTGGGTGACTGAGTATTGAGGTGGAACAAAGCAAGTTTCAACCCCTGTGAATTGGACCATACACCATCATTGAATAACTTGGCCACAATTCTTACAAGTTGAAATATTTAGATGGGACGACTTATCCTCTTCCCGTCAATGGTTGAGACCTCAAGCACTACTTCTAGTAGCAACCCTGGGCTACATTATTTCTTTGTACAAATTGATTTCCTTGTCTTTGTTGTGTGTTTTCATCACATGTCGTACATTTTCTATTGTTTTGGTCATTGTACATAAATAAGCCCTCGTATGTAAATGTATGTATGGCTCAAAGAGACTATGTGGCGAAATGAATGAGGATTGTGACAACCACAACGCTTGGTTATCTGTTAGTTCTCCTTATTTGTTTGGAAAATTTCCTTAAGTCAAGTAATGTCCAGATGGAAAATATGATACATTCGTCTGGAAATCTTTGAGTAGAACTATGACACTTGCATCTATTCTAGAATCCATATTCCTTAACTTGGTATTGAATTACTTAGTGTTCTTCATGCTAATCCAATCAAGTAGAGAAGAAAAAGGGGAAAATCAATAATGAGAAAACCTATATCAAAGGTATATATATAATTCTTTGAAGGAACAACCTCTTCTACTCTTAACAAGTTAGGATCCATGTTCCACCCCAATGAAATAATAAGTGATGGTTACCATAAAAAAGGTATATTATAAGGCCATTTTTCCACCCTCCAGCCCAAAATTTCTCATTTTCTCACATTAATTGACATATTTTTGGACATAATGTGTTTAATAGGAAGGTTAAAGGATATTTTTCATGCTTAGTGGCTTAATTTGTTGGAAAATGTGCATTATTTAGTACGTTTGTCATATTGAGGCATGTTGGAGGAAGCTAGAGGAAGCATAGGAGGCTTGTACCCTACATTTACTCTCCTTTTACTCAAAGTGATCCCTAGAATCACTCATCTACAGTGATATACAACTCGAGGTTTGTTGGTAGCCAATGAACTCAAGTGAATGCGAGAGTATAAGAGATCTATATCCACTTTTTTTGAAGTTTTGGAGGGAGGCAGTACTCTTTTCAAGGAGGCTACCCCTCAATCCTCTTCGCATAAATAAATAGGCGTAAGTGATCATTAGGGTTCGAGTTTTGGAGCAGTGAAGTACTATCAAGAACTAGGAGCTTGAGCCTATCATTGTATAATGTATTTGGACTCTATTCTATGTTAATTAAAAGTCTACTATTGCTTCACATCTGATTTTGTTGTAGATGGTTGAGTCCCCTTAGGTTAGTGCCCAACCTAGAGGCTACAATCCCTCTTTGTGTATCATGTATATGCACTATTTTAGTAGCAACATTTCTTTCATTGTTCGAGTAAAAGTTTATTTGCTAGAAAATTGTGGCTGCAAGCCTGATTACCACCTTCTTTGTGGTAAATGTGACTGAGGAGTCTACAAAAACAAGCCAAAAATGTAAGAATTCTGGACACCACATATCTCCACAATGGTATGATATTGTCCACTTTGGGCCTAAGCCCTCATGGATTTGCTTTTGGACTTACCCCGAAAGGCCTCATACCAATGGAGATATTTGTCCATCCTTATATACCCATGATCCTCCCCACTTCTAGTCAATGTGGGACTTTGGTCGTATACCCAAAACTTCAATAGCCATTGATTTCCATTCTGTTGTTTTATGAAAACTATACCCACTCCATTGATTTTATAGGGTTTATCATCACCCAATCGAACATGTCCAAATATCCTTGAACATAATCATGAAAATTT
Source organism: Pinus taeda (assembly GCA_000404065.3). Classification (NCBI taxonomy): domain Eukaryota; kingdom Viridiplantae; phylum Streptophyta; class Pinopsida; order Pinales; family Pinaceae; genus Pinus; species Pinus taeda. Next base: position 83,953 of record APFE030439606.1, on the reverse strand, counting down.
TTCCTGTTAGGTGTGGCATGGAATGAGGCCCCTGAATCTACCACCCAGACATCAATAATATTTTCTAAAGAAAGAATCAAAGCATATTGCAACACATCACATGTTACATTCCCTTCATGATTATTTTCTTGTTGCGCGTCTCCTTCCTTTCCCTTCCGAGACTTGCAGTCTTTCTTCAATGTCTAGAGACAAAGATAGAGTTACTAATAGCCATAACTAAACCATTCCAACTTTCTGGAAATGAGCACAAAAATAATAGAGCCCTAACTTCATCATGAAAAGTTACCCCTACAGAACTTAACTGACTCGTAAGTATATTAAATTCATTTAAATGATCAACAACAGATGCACCTTCTGACATTTTCATATCAAATAAATGCTTCATAAGAAATAACTTATTTGAGGCCAAGGGTTTTTCATATAGTTTGGCCAATGTCGACATTAAACCCTCTATTGTCGTTTCCTTTGAAATATTAAACGTTATTGATGCTGGTAGACACAACCATATTGTTCCAAGTGCCTTTTTGTCGAGAATATCCCATTCTGTATCTGTCATACTCGTTGGATTCTTTTCCTTTCCGCTCAATCATTGGTACAGATCTCTCTAATACAGATAATCTTCCATCTGCATCTTCCACAACTGGTAGTTTTCGCCATTAAATTTTTCAACCCTAAACCTACTGTCTTTCGCCATTACTCCCACTTGAACTAGGAACCCTTATATCCTACAAGTTTTTTAGCCAAATAGACCTTCAACTATGATACCAGTTGTTACAAAATTATATATTACAAGTAAATGGAACACATAAAATATTGCAAAAATATAAACACAGGAAATGCATAAAACAAGAGAGACATAAATATACACGGTTCACCCAGTTTGGGCTACATCCATGGAGAAATTTCCAGTCCTTCCTTTTATATTATCAACCAAACCGAAGAGATACAACCTATAGTAGATCCACTGTAATTCCCTCTTTGCTCTCAATATCCTCTCTCTTCCTCACTCAGAATACAAATCTACATAGACACAATACAATTCCCTCATATATAGCAAGGGGTTGCCTTCTAGGGAAAATTACCCTAAATTAAACATAAATTCTAACATCAGATCTTCCCTGGACCCCCCGTGGAATGAATATTTTATGGGTGGCGTTGCCGCTGCATTACGAACTAGGGTCCAATGTGGCGATACCTTTGAATACAAAAGATAATTAGGCTCCACACCCAACATTGAACTGGAACAATCTCTCTTTCAATGCATGACTGAGATCCAAATCTAGTTGGGTTTCCATTATTAATGTGTTATATTCAAACTAAATAGACAACAAGGCCTTTTTCCCATATACCATCTCATAGGGTGTAAATCCAGTGCTGGTCTTGCATGTGGTATTATAGGCCCAGGTGGCCTCACCTAGTCTTTCTACCCAATCCTTCCTGTTGTTGCTCAATACCTTGGCTAAGATGCCCTCTAGTGCCCTATTGGTCACCTCCACTTTCCCATTAGCTTGTGGATGATAGGGAGTGGAGGTCCTATGCTTGATCTTGTGATGGTTGAGCAGGTCTTCAATCATGTTTGATGTAAACTGGTTGCCTTGGTCTATGACTAGCTCTCTAAGGTACCCAAATTTGTAGAATACATTCTCCCTTATGAAGTTAGCCACCTTCTCTTCTGTTGTTGCCTTAACTGCTTTAGTTTTAGCTTACTTAGTCAAATAATTAGTGCACCCAACAATGTACTATTTTTGCTTTGGAGGGTTGATAGGCCCAATGAAGTCCATGCCCCATTTGTCAAATGGCTCGAAAGACACTTGAGGCTGCAGGGTTTCTTCATCTCTTGGAATAGGCATTCCCATTCTCTCGCACCGATCGCACTAACTAGTGTACTTTTTCACATCTTGATGAAGATGGGGCCAATAATAGCCTACTTGTAACACTTTGCATGTTGTCCTATTTGCTGCAAAGTGACGTCCTCAAGGCCCATCATGCCAGGTCAAAAGGATGTCAAAAAATTCCTCTTCCCTAACACGCCTTCTCAAGAATTGACCTAGGCGAAGTTTGAAAAGATTACCCCAATCCAGGTGAAGGGGGTGCTTTTCTGAACTATCTTGCTCTTTTCTTTGGAAGGCAAGTTTGGTGGGAACTGTGTTGATACCAAATAGTTTCCTATATCAACAAACCATGGAGGGAGAACTGAAATAGCAAACAAATGCTCATCTAGTAATTGGTCATCCACCATTCCTTCTTCACCTACATGCACATTTACCTTAGATAAAAAGTCTGCAACAACATTTTCTTGACCATGCTTACCAACAATGTTTAGATCAAACTGTTGTAATAAAAGCAACCATCTTATAATTCAAGCATTCACATCTAGTTTGTTCATTAAATATTTAATTGCAACATGTTCAGTATGCACAAATGTTTGATAGCCTATAATGTAATGCCTGAATTTGTTTAATGAATGCACAAAAGCCACAAGTTCCTTTTCAGTCACTATATAATTTAGCTTAGCCTTTGACAAGTTCTTACTGATAAAATAGATGGCATAAGGCAGTTTTTCCTCTACTTGACCTAGGGCTGATCCTATGGCTTTGTGTGAGGCATTAGCATGAATATGAAAGGGAAGGGCCCAGTTTGGGCCTCAAGGAATTGGTGCAGTGGTTAACTTACCCTTCAGAATGTCTAAGGCCTCTTGACAACTTTTTTACCATATAAACTCAGAATCTTTGGCCAACAACCCAGATAAAGGAGAGGCCAATTTTCTGAAGTCCTCTATGAACCTTTGATGTATCCAGCTAATCCTAAGAAACTCCTAACATCTCTCTGCTTTTGAGGAGGTAGGAGCCTTTGGATGATGGTTATTTTGTTTGGGTCCACCTATAGTCCTTGCTGAGATATTGAATGGCCTAGAACAGTCCCTTCGGTCTTTAAGAATTCACATTTTTCAGTATTGAGTGACAGGTTCATTTCAAGGAATTTGTGTAGTACTTTGCCTAGATTAGTCAAGGCTTATTGAAAATAACAGCCATAAGGTGTAAAATCATCCATATAAATTTTCACCGCATCATGGACTAATTTGGCGAAATGCTCAAGACTACTCTCTAGAAAGTGGCAGGAGCATTTCATAGGCCAAAAGGAAGGACCCTATAGGCAAAGGTACCCCAAGGATAGGTGAATGTGCTCTTGGTCTTTTAGGAAGATTTGTATTTGGTTATACCCACTGAATCCATCTAGGAAAAAAAACACTTCTTTTTCTTTTCTGAGGTCGTCTAGCACTTGGTCAATGAAGGGTAGATGAAAATGATCCTTCTTTGTGGCTTTGTTCAACTCCCTATAATACTCCACTTACCATTTTTCTTGGGAACTAACAATAAAGGGGAGACCCACTCACTATCAGAGATAGGGTAAATGAATCCTGCATCTAGCATTTCTTGGAGTTCTTCTTTGACTAAATATTTAAGAGATGGATTCATCCTCCTTTGTAGTTGTCAAACTGGATTGCAACCTTCTTTGATGTATATGTGGTGAGTACACACTGAGAGGCATACTCCCTTCATTTCCTTGTAACTCCAAGTGAAGGCTTATAGGTTTTCCCTTAACATGTTGCATAGCTTCTCCTCTTTGAGAGTAGAAAGAGATGGATTAATTTTCAAGGTTTTCTCTTGACCGAATTCTATGGTTTTGACATGGAGTGGCTTGGAATTGACCAAGCATAAGTCAATTGGATTGTTGTTCTAGGTTTCCCTTACTTCTTCTTCTACTGATAATGAATCGAGAGTTGGACTTTAGAGAAGGTGTTCAATCAAGTGATCCTCATCTTACTGTCCTCCTCCCATGTGGCTTCCAAAGAATAAAGTTGGGTGGAATAAACCTCATCTTCTTCCTCCTCCTTCAACCATAAAGGTAAATCATGCTCTAAAGAAGGTTGAGCAAGAGGGTATAGGACTAACTTCTTGGACATATGCTCGTTCTTGATGGTAATATTCCCAACTCTGTAGCTGATGTAAGCAGCTAATGTAAGCATTAGCTCTGTCCAACCATGGCCTCTAAAGGATGAAAGGATAACCAGTAAGCTTAGCCTTTGGTGGAGAATGAGAAAACCTGCACGGTACTCCGAGGAGTCAATGGATACCATCACATCGTCCATAATTCCCTCAAGGGTTACTGTCAAATGATCTGCAAGTTGCAGAACTATTGTGGTCTTCCTCAATGACCCTTGGAGGTTGAGCTTGAGCATGGTGTCCTTGGACATCACATTAATGGTAGCCCCAAGATCGATCAGAGTGTGTGGGACAATGGTGCCATTGATTCACACATCTACTATAGGGCTTCCAGGGTCCAAATATTTTTGACATATTACCTGCCCCAACATTAAGTCAGATAGCTTCCCGATGACATTAATGGTAGGGGAATCCCTTTTTCGCCTCCCTAGATGCTTGAAGCATTTCTCCTTAATCAACTTGTTGTAAATGGGAACATCTTTTATTGCCTGCAGAAGGGGCATCTTTTCACATAGATTTTTCAGTTCTCCCAGAAGTTCAGTTTCCTCTAGGTAGGCTGGAGTCGTTGGGCCAATCTATCAGGAAAGGCTGGACTTATTTTAAGGTTTCTTTCCTCTCTTTCTTCCTCAACCTCCATAGGTAGAGGGGGAGGTTGGTTACCCGGTATCTCTCACAGATCTCAGGTTAATCTCCTGGATTTCCACAGAATAATTTTAATTTTGGTGGAAAAACTTGTGAACAATTTTCAAACCAACGTTTCAGACTATCTTAGTGAGTCCATCATCACGGCAATGGCATTTGTATTTTGAGAAGAGAGAGCGTGAAATTATGGGGCTTATAAATAGTTAATTGAAAAAATTTTGATGAATTCTTTTTATTGTCGGCTTATTTATTTATTTATTTATATGAGTTTTTATTTATTTATTTATATTTTTTTAAATTAATTTATTTATTATTAATTTTTTTAATTAATTATATTAATTAATTTTTTTTTTTTTTTTTAAAATCTATGTTATATATTTAAGTTCTTTGTTCTCTACTAAATGTTTTTTACTAGAATGTGTATAATTTTAAAGGTAAAGGTCATTTTCTACGTTAACGTTATTAAATTTTTAACTTAAAGGAGAGTTGATAAGAGTTCAGTTTATATTTCTTTATTTATACTTTTTTATTTATTTTATTATTATTATTTATTTTATTTATTATTATTTTATTTATCATTATTATTGTTATTTTTTTTATTTTTTTAATGAATGTTTGTAAATCTATGTTTATTTCTTTTTTATTTTATTTAATAAGGGTTTCCATGTGTTATGTAATTTAAGGCCGTCGTCTCTATTCATGTTGTTGGAGGATTTTTCGATTTCAATTGCCTCTTTCACCCTTCTTTTTAAATAATGGTCTTCCTTGTGAATTAATTTTGCTTGTTCCATGCAAATATAGTGTGAGGAAGAACATGCATGCTCTGCCAAACCTGATTTTTCTGACCTATTTCATTAAATATCATTAATGTGTTCTTTTAACCTTATGCCAAAGGATATCCATGTTTCACCTATGTATACTTTTCCACATGAGCAGGGAACCGAGTATACTCCTTTGTGATTTTTTGGGTCTATTGGGTCTTTGGTAGAATCTAGCATGTTTCTGATGGTGTTAGGGGTGTGAAGGCAACCATTATGTTATGCTTGGTGAAAATTCTAGCAATTTTGCCTATGGTTCCTTTTATATAGGGTAGGGAGATTCTAGGGTTTTCAAGAGTTTTCTTTTTTTGGGTATTGGTTGTAGATTCTTTGATTATTTTTTGGATAATGTTTTTCTGATAGCCACTATTTATAAAGACTTTGTAGAGATGGTTAGGTTCTTCTTCTAAATATTCATGGTTAAAGATTCTAGAAGCTCTGGTAGCTAGGGTTTTGATGACACCGACTTTTTGTTTCGGATGGTGGTGGGAATTTGAGTGAAGATATTTGTCAGTGTGAGTTTGTTTCCTAAAGACCTGGTGGCTTAGTTTGCCATTTTTCTTGGTAACGAGGACATCTAGGAAGGGGAGTTGGTTGTCTTTTTCAATCTCAATAGTGAATTTAATGTGTTTAGAGAGGATGTTTACGTCAGATAAAAATTCATTAAGCTTATCTAGACCATGGCTCCATTTAGCGAAAATGTAATCTACATATCTTTTCCATTCATCAGAGGTAAAGGGGAAAGATTTAAGGGCCATTTGTTCAAAATGTTCCATGTATAAGTTGGCAATCAATGGTGATAAAGGAGAACCCATGGCAACTCCATGAGTTTTCTCATAGATTTTACCTTTGAAACTGAAGTATGAAGATTTAAGACAAATGCCTACTAGTTCCACAGTTTCATGGTCTGTGATTTTCTTCAATACTTCTATTGCTTCATCTACTGGAATCATAGTGTAGAGATACACTATGTCAAAGCTAACCAGGAGATCATTGTCACTAATCTCTAGGTTTTTAATCCATTCTATGAAAGACGTGGAATCTTTGATGTAAGAGGGAGTGTTACCGGATAAGGGTCTAAGTTTGTTAGCAAGGTATTTTGCTAACCAGTAAGTGGGTGAACCTATAGTGTTCACAATGGGTCTTAATGGAATTCTGGATTTATGGATTTTGGGCACCCCATATATTCTAGGGATGATGGCATTATTGGGTATTAACCTGCTCTTAATAGTAGACTCAAGAGAGGAGTTTTTGATTTTGTTACTAATTAGGCGAAGGAATTTGTTGCTAGGGTCCTTATTAAGAATTCTATAGCAGCCAATTTTTTTAAGGTGTTCTTCCATCTTATTATCATAATTTGTCCTATTCATAACAATAGTGGCATTTCCTTTGTCTGCTTTTAATATTATGATGTCCTTGTTTCTCTTGATGTTTTTTAAAGCTATGGATTTTTCTTTGGAGATGTTGCTAAGAGGAGGTCTGGCATTTCTGAGAATTCTGGAGACATCCTGTCTTATTTCTTCTGCAACATTTTGATCTGTGTCTTTGATGATGACCTCAATGTTGCTTATGATATCATTCACAAGAATTTTGGTTGGAGACAAAGCAAAATTTAGGCCTTTTTCTAGCAGTGAATCCAGGTTATCATCTAATGTCAAATTTGAGAGGTTGATTACCATTGATTGTCTAATTGAGTTCTCGTCGTTGGATTTTTCCCGTCTTTCAACCGACTCTGTGATGTTGGCACGGTGTTGAGCAGGAGGGTCGTAATTATTTCCATTTAATTATGTATGAATAGCTTGAGTGTGGGATGGATTTTTGGAGAGAGCGGGTTGTTTGATGGGAGCACGGTGTTGGACCATATTATCGTTGCTTTCCTTCTACGCGTTGAGAGTATCATCTGCATTATTAGTTTCCTCTACGTTGTCTAGCTGTTCCATAGCGTAGTGAGTGTCTCTTCCATGATATTGGTACCAACCTGTGCTGTCAGGCTATCCAGATGCATGTTGGTGGCACTGCAATGCGTGATGGGGGCACTGTGTTGGCTGTGTTTAAATTCATTACTCTCTTTCTGCGTATTGTTGGAGCGGTGTTGCCCAGTATAATCATTGCCATCTTTCGTGATGTTAGATTCGTCTAGTTTTGTGACTTCTACCATATCGGTTGTAACCTGCATTGTCAGGTTGTCCTCATGTGTGATGTGTTGGCCCGAGTGATCAATTTTATCACAACTTTGATGGGAGCACTGTGTTGGCTGTATTGAAATTCATTACTCTCTTTCTGCGTATTGCTGGAGCAGTGTTGTCCAGTATAATCATTGCCATCTTTTGTGATGTTAGATTCAATTTTCGTTGTTAGACTATCCAATTTTGTGACTTCTGCCATATTGGTTGTAACCTGCATTGTCAGGTTGTCATCATGTGCGATGTGTTGGCCCGAGTGATCAACTTTATCACTGTTTTTCTGCGTATTTCTAGGGAGAATTCCTTGTATGATTGGAGCATGGTGTTGGATAGTATAGTCATTGCCATTTTCTACGATAATAGATTCAACCTGCGCTGTTAGGCTATCTGGTTGTGTGACTTCTATAGTATTGGTTGTAACCTACTCTTTCAGGCTGTCCAAATGTGTGATGGTGGCATCATGATGCGTACTGGGAGCGATGTGTTGGTCTTTGTGGTTGAATTTCTAGCCTTTTTTCTGCATCTGAGTTGTAGAACGATTTGTAAGTAAATCTTTGGCGTTATTGTTGAAGTAAGTTTTTCTGAGGGTTTTAAGTTTTTTGGTTTTCTTTGCAAGCATATAATCAAGAATCCTTTCAGCTTTGGAAAAGGAGAAGGCATCTAAGTACTGCCAGAGATCAAAGTGAAGAGCTATTACTAGCTGGAGATGTATGCTCAAAAGTTTTTCAGAGATTTTAATTACTCGAAATCTGGTGAATTTGATTTCATGTTTGATGAGGGTTTTACTAAGATTATTGAAGATAGAAATGTTCTGACCATGTTTAAGGGGATGGTTGCATTTGGCGAAATTTAGAGTGAGGTTTTCATCTCTGCATTGTTTTAGAAATATGAGATTTGAAAGATTCCTAGCTCTGGAAATTCTCATCTTCTCAATTTAGAGCATTGTTCATTATGTCCCTTCCATGGTGGGACTTAATGTTGTTAAAGAGAGAGTCCATACAGGTTGCTAGAATTTTAAATTTTGTGGAAAAACCTGTGAACAATTTTGAAACCAACGTGTCAGACTAGCACAGTGAGTCCATCATCAGGGCAATGGGATTTGTATTTTGAGAAGAGAGAGCACGAAATTATGGAGTTTATAAATAGTTAATTGAAAAAATTTTGATGACTTCTTTTTATTGTCGGCTTATTTATTTATTTATTTATATGAGTTTTTTTTATTTATTTTTATTTTAATTAATTAATTAATTGATTAATTAATTTATTAATTAATTAATTAATTTATTTATTATTTATTATTTATTAATTTATTTTTTATTTATTTGTTATTTTTTTTTAAAATCTATGTTATATATTTAAGTTTTTGTTATCTACTAATGTTTTACTAGCATGTGTATACTTTTAAGTAAAGATTTTCTATGTTAATTATTAAATTTTACCTAAGGAGAGTTAGATAGGGTTATTATATTTCTTTATTTATACTTTAAATTTATTATTATTATTATTTTATTATTAATTTTATTTTTATTTATTTATTATTATTTTTTTTAATGAATGTTTGTAAATTTGTGTTTGTTGCTTTTTTATTTTATTTAATAAGGGTTTCCATGTGTTACTTAATTTAAGGCCGTCGTCTCTATTCATGTTGTTGGAGGATTTTTCGATTTCAATTGCCTCTTTCACCCTTCTTTTTAAATAATGGTATTCCTTGTGAATTAATTTTGCTTGTTCCATGCAAATATAGTGTGAGTAAGAACATGCATGCTCTGAAATATCATTAATGTGTTCTTTTAACCTTATGCCAAAGGATCTCCCTGTTTCACCTATGTATACTTTGCCACATGAGCACGGAACCGAGTATACTCCTTTGTGATTTTTTGGGTCTGTTAGGTCTTTGGCAGAATCTAGCATGTTTTTGATGGTGTTAGGGGGTGTGAAGGCAACCATGATGTTATTCTTGGTGAGAATTCTAGCAACTTTTTCTGTGGTTCCTTTTATATAGGGTAGGGAGATTCTACAATTTTCAAGAGTTTTCCTTTTTTTGGTATTGGTCGGAGATTCTTTGATTATTTTTTGGACAATGTTTTTATGATAGCCATTGTTTATAAAGACTTTGTAGAGATGGTTAAGTTCTTCTTCTAAATGTTCAGGGTCAAAGATTCTATAAGCTCTGGTAGCTAGGGTTTTGATGACACCGACTTTTTGTTTCGGATGGTGGTGGGAATTTGAGTGAAGATATTTGTCAGTGTGAGTTTGTTTCTTGAAGACCTGGTGGCTTAGTTTGCCGTTTTTGTTGGTAAGGAGCACATCTAGGAAGGGGAGTTGGTTGTCTTTTTCGATCTCAATAGTGAATTTAATGTGTTCAGAGAGGTTGTTTATGTGTGATAAAAATTCATTAAGCTTATCTAGACCATGGCTCCATTTAGCGAAAATGTCATCTACATATATTTTCCATTCATCAGGGGTAAAGGGGAAAGATTTAAGGGCCATTTGTTCAAAATGTTCCATGTATAAGTTGGAAATCAATGGTGATAAAGGAGAACCCATGGCAACTCCATGACTTTTCTCATAGATTTTACCTTTGAAACTGAAGTATGAAGATTTACGACAAATGCCTACTAGTTCCACAGTTTCATGGTCTGTGATTTACTTCAATACTTCTATGGCTTCATCTACTGGAATCATAGTGTAGAGAGACACTACGTCAAAGCTAACCAGGAGATCATTGTCACTATTTCTAGGTTTTTAATCCATTCTATGAAAGACGTGGAATCTTTGATGTAAGAGGGAGTGTTACCGGGTAAGGGTCTAAGTTTGTTAGCAAGGTATTTTTCTAACCAGTAAGTGGGTGAACCTATAGTGTTCACAATGGGTCTTAATGGAATTCCGGATTTATGGATTTTGGGCACCCCATATATTCTAGGGATGATGGTGTTATTGGGTATTAACCTGCTCTTAATAGTAGAATCAAGAGAGGAGTTTTTTATTTTGTTACTAATTAGGTGAAGGAATTTTTCGCTAGGGTCCTTATTAAGAATTCTATAGCAGCCAATTTTGTTAAGGTGTTCTTCCATCTTATTATCATAATCTATCCTATTCATAACAACAGTGGCATTTCCTTTGTCTTCTTTTAAGATTATGATGTCCTTGTTTCTCTTTATGTTTTTTAAAGCTATGGATTCTTCTTTGGAGATGTTGGCTGGAAGACATCTAAGCATGCCTATTGTTCGTGTTCAGATTTGGCTGGGCAGACATCTGCGGTTGCTTGGGTGGAGCAGAGTGTAGGAGTTGTGGTTAGGCAGGTGGTGGAGGCAATAGAGCTGAGGCATTTTTGTATTCGGGGCTCCACCCCTGGAGTGGTGTATTCAACTGAGGTTGTGGCAGAGCATAAGGTTGAAATGACTAGCTGGCTGGCTGGGAATGATACTGAGATGCATAGGACAAAGGAGGCGGTATAGACTAGGAAGGATGAGCAGGGGGTCCCCAAGAAGGTATAGCTAAGGGTTGGTTGGGGTTGTAATATGCATGGGATGACCCTTGCATGCCCTGCTTGTATGGTCTAGGCCAAGGTGGTCTCCTTTGGTTAATGTAGAAAAGCTGCTCAATGACCCCTTCAACTGCTTGATATACAAATTTGAGTCTGGGTAAAGAAGGGCACTTATCTGTGGACTAGTTTTCTTCAATGACCAAGTAAATTTCAATACAGTTCAATGGACGTTCATTCCTAGGATGCCTCATGGTGCCTCTAGGACAAAATATGACCAAGGCTCTCTCTACTTCCTCTTGCTTCCTTTTAATGTTCATGGCGTCCATCTACAAGGCAAGGGTTTGCAGCATCTCACTTTTGAAATCTTCCAGCATGTTTCCAATTTCACCCTTGATGGATGAGTTGGAAGATGGTGTATAGGCCATAGGTTGACTACCCCCACCCTTTTTCTTGGTCAGCCTAGAATGGCTTCTGAAGATAGTCTTGATATCCTCATAGGGTAATTGGTAGATATCTCCTCTTGCTAACAAATGTAATGTGTCCAGAAGATCTTCTCTTACTCCCCTGAGCAGGACCAGCTTTAGTGATTCAGGGTCAAGTGTGCACCTGGCCCTTTTGTAACTGAGTTGGAATATTTCTTTGTAGTCTTCTAAGGATTCATTCTCGCCTATGGTGGTCCTAAAAATTTCTTCTTTTGTATCTATTGACCTACACTAGTCCCGATATTTTTTGTTAGAAACCTACTGCATCTAAGCCCAAGTTGTGATGTTATCTCCAAGTAAGCCCATGAACCAGTGCAATGCTATATCCTTGAGGGTAGATGGAAATATTTTTAACCTTTGTTCATCATTTGTATAGTCATAGGTTCAACATATAACAACAAACTCAAATAGGAAAGTGTTGGGGTCCTCTGTGGTCAAGCCATGGAAATGAGGTAGGGCAGAGGGGCTTATATTTTTCATCTTAGTGTCCCAGTTGGTTTCCCTAATGGGGTAGGAACCCTCAACTCTCTCTCTATTTCCTCTGTCATTTTAGTTTTCAGCCATTGGGTTAGTAGGAATTGGTTCCTCCAATTCACAGCCACCGAAGAAGAGAGAAGGTTGACTATTGAATTCAGTGGAGGTATTTAGCAAAAGTTTTCGTAGGTTGTACCTATTCCTACAAGGCATGAAAGGAAATGTTTTTGGGTTGGTTTTCTATATTATTTTTAAACTGGAAACTATTTTCAAGAATGAAATTGTTGATTGATTGAAAATCACTGACATAATGAAAGAGCTACGTGTTGAATTGAAATCCTACTTGCAAAATGGAAAGGAAAGTAGAGTATGGACAATGAAAGAAAAGAACCAACTAGATTACTTTTGCAAAATTAAACTAACAGTAGAATATTGAAGATAAGAAATAGAAGAAAATAAAGTAGTAATCACATTCCAGTCAAACACCAACATATTAACGCCGCCAAAAAGTGATGAGTGCTAGTATTGCAGCAAGGATGTTGCAACTCCTAGGCTACCAGCTTTACTTATCAACCCGAGGTTTGTACAAGCTTGGAGGTGATAGTGTTGTATGCACAAGTAAAAGTGAAGGTCCTACCTATTGTCATTGTCTATCCAGTGAGAGACCCCAGGGGTTCCAAGCCATACTTCTATAGAGTCAGAAGAAGCTTGATTCTTTGATGGAAGAACAGAAAATCTACTCTAAGAGAGCCATTCTATTGTAGTAATGAAGAAAACGACGTGTAATGCTAAATCACACCATACCTTAATTAACCAATTAAACAACTATGCTAACTAGAATTGCTAAATCAACACTAAACAAATGCTACTGTCTAAGTTGCAGAAATAAAGAGCATCAAACCATACTAGGATGTAAGCAAAATGCTAAACTAAATCTGTCTTCACTTTTTTGGTTCTTTTAGGCAAAATCAAGTATGCAAATTAATTGTTCTTATGGATGTGACAGATGAATGGAAGGTGACGAAGGATGGCTAGAAGGTTTATGGAGTGGTTGGGTGGTGTGGAAGGGTCCTAGGAGGCCTTGCGTGACTTCCTAGAGGTTTCCCATCAATTTGGCCTCAAAAAAGGCCATTTCACGAAAACCAACAGAATGTACTAAAAACATATAGGATAATCGTGTAGGAATTACAAGAAATCTATAGGATATAGCCGAGAGCTAATTGTGAGGTGTTGGAGGTGTTGGGAAACTTGGGAAAGGTGTATGACGAGCGGAATTGGGTATTAGAAGGTCTAGGAGCACTCAAGAGTCGATATCAAAGATAAGAGATGGCTATATTCGCTCAATGTAACTAGGGGAATTTCAATGAAAAATGATAAAAAAAACTAGTAAGGGTGATGGTGGAACAAGAGATGGCTAAGGTGGTTGCTGGTGATGAAGTTAGGGTATCCTCCTAAAGTACCTACTTTCCTTGAAACATGTGTGTCTTCCAAGAATTATGCAACAAGATACATTTTCATAAACTAGAAAACCATGAATCAATTGCATGTGTTATGCATGAAGAAAGTTGCTAAAGGGAATGAAAGCATGAGTGAGATCTTAATACAGAAATGGAGATGGAAAAATATGACAATGAAATCTACCTTGCAACATGAACCAAATATTCAATCAAATACAAAAAACTCCAAAGCTCATGCAAGAACTAGAAATCTGTGTTTTGGGGCTACTGAAGGGTCTCTTCCTCATGTCATGGTCTGAGAGGGAGGAAGTGAGGCCGAGAAACATGCTGAAAACCTTATGGTGATCCTTTTTCTCCTTGCTAACCTGCTACTTGAAAGAAGGCACAAATGGGAGAAAACTATCACACAACCAATATAATCTACACTACCATAATGGAAATGCATATACTAAGCAAATGAACAATTAAACTATGAATCTATACTAGCTTACATGTACAATAAAGACGAGCGTTGACTACTAGGGTTGGGCCCCAACACAAGAGCTTCAACCCTCTCAGTTAACTTAGTGCTGGCTCAAAACAAAAGTCATTCATTTTACCAAAACAATGGATTACATAAAAAATTGTCACAAGTCTTGCAGCTCAAAAATAGAGTAGAGTTTCACAATAAAGAATATGAATCCTACTAAGGTCATAGGCCTCTCTACTTATACATCTAAAGTATCCAACGACTTCCTTAAAATTACGGAGGATTGGCTCCCAAACTTGAGATAAATTGGTGCTTTGTCTTTCACTTTCTCGGCTACCTTCTATTCCTCATGATTTGGTTGTTTGCACGTCGAGCTGATGGAGGAATATTCAAATGGAGGGATAGTAAATGAGGAGGATTTACCTCCTATAATTCCTCTCCCTTGTCCCATTCATGTTTTGACCATGGTCTTTGCCCAAATTCCTTGCTTTCATCCTTTAATCATGCATTAAATGCACATTAGACCACAAAGCAAAATATCCAACTGTAACTCATCTCATAAACAAAATATAATCAAAAGTATGCAATAAGTTATGAGAATAGTTGGTTTCACTAAGCTAGGAGGTAAATTAAGGCCCATATAATTACCCAATGATGAGGCTCATCAAGATGTTTTGTTTCTTAGAAGAAATATGACCAACATGCTAGTGCTCTTCACTTCCTTGGCTTCAACAATGCAATGGTTGTTTGCTCAAAAACCAATTTGGCCAGCATAACAATTTCTCATGTTTTGATTCTCCCATGCCTATTTACATAGAAAATTTTTGAATCCTTCTTCCCTCTCTTGCTACATGTATGATAAAGTCACATGAGTAGGACAAGGTGATTCCATTAAAGGCTACATATCTCCAAGGCGAATCGAATTCAACTCTATTGGACTGAAATCATGTCAAAGAATAAGCCCCAAGTGTGTGAAGTGGTCCTGGACTACTGAGTCATCATTTTCTGCAACTGCGTGGCTTTTGGAGTTTATCATGTGTACACGCATTTATCAAAGAAATAAATGCACAAGCTTAATTATTTTTCATTTGTAAACTTTGGACCTGTGGAGAAGTTTGTTTTTTTTTTACTTCATAATGTATTCAGCTATAAAATGTCCACCTCTGCACTCCGCTACACACTTTTGTTGCCTTCCAGATTGTACTAACAGGTGTATGATCTTTTAGTGTTACTAGTTTCCACCTTATGTATGAGGTTAGGAGGAACCTTATAACCGAAATACATTACCTTTTATTTTATGATGGTTTGTCTGATTGACTTTTTGGGAGAGAGTATAGCTCGTTGTGGAGATGAGTAGAGAAAAGCCCCTTCATTAAGTATCAATGGTAACCATGCTATGGTGAAAACTGACAATAGAAAACGTGTCTATACAAGGCAATCATGTCCCATGCTTGTTATGATGGCTAATTAGACACGATTGCAATATGGAAAAAAGCCAATGGTGGTCTAGTCAACATTGTGGTTATTGACATGTTGATATCTGACAATGATAATTACTGACACCCTCAAGGGCATTTTCTGGTCCAATAGGTGTAATATGGTTCCCTTATGCATACCCAAGGTGAAGAATTGTTGACTCGGATGTTGTGGTATGCATAGGTCTTTGGATGTTGGTACCTCCCCATATCATAATGTAAGCACTGTTGAATGTGGTTGTTAGTGATGCAGGGGTGTTCGACGAAATGGATGAAACTGCAACACTAACTAAGTATGACACCACCTTGACATGAATGCTTGAGTTGCTGTCAAATGTAAAGGGGATCGATGACATTAATGGATGATAATGGTTCCCATTGTGCCACTCGGGGATATCCCCTTTGATTGGGGGGAGTATCCAAGGTACTACATCTTTCCCTGAAATACATTTGTTCAAGTTGACAAGAAAAGGGGAGTTAACTGCCCGACATGGTGAGTCAGGAAATCAATGTGAGATATGAATAGGATTTAATAACTTGAGTCGGATATGTATGATAGTCAGGTTGTCAATATAGGAGGGTATGGATGGATATCCTAAGGATGGAGCTTGCTGTGCCAAAGGTGGAATTCAAAAGATGTTTACTAATGGTGATGGTCCTAGAGTCAATGGGAGTACCAAGAAGGGGGCGAGTAGGTTTTGACAGGCATGCAAAAAAATGTGATGTGTTTTGATGGTGAGATGTAAGATGCGACCAAAGGATACAATAGGTCATAGGTCATAGGTCATAGGTCATGAATTGTAAGAATTGGATGTGGATGAGATATAAGAATTCAATTTATATCATGGCTTCAAGAATATCCTCATCTAAATGGAAAATATTATCCAGAGTTGATTTTGGGTGTGCTAGGTCTTGAAACTGAAATGTGGTCTTAGTTGTGCTAGTAGATAAGAAATAATATGATTCATTGCTTGAGGTCGTATAATCTAGAGAGGTTGGTAAAGTGGAGATTGGGTGGTTCTGCAACATCGAAGTTGGTAACAACTTTGGGGTGGATTTTGTGGTCTCAAAAACAAAAAATGATGAGTAGACAATTTAGATCTTGGTTCCTACGGATGTGGAAATAAATCATGTATGGTGTTGTGTGTCATTAGCATTGGGTGGTGGTAGAATCTAAGTTGTGGGTAACTACGATTGTCTGGGAGGAAGCTCTTGCTTTCTTGTTTGTGTACATGGAGCAAGGATGGCTTCTCCCATAGGATACTAGTTTTGAATCCTAAGATACCTAAATGTACCCCACTTTGTTGTTGGTTGTCATTTCTCGTCAAACACACACAAAATGGACTTAGATGCTTCATTCCTAGTGGGTGGCAAATGATTTCATGGTTTAGTCTGGACTCTTACCAAATCATAATTCATCACTATAAATCGCCACATGGATCCTAATAATGGAAAAAAGTGATAAAGATGGTGAAAATGTCACACGTGACGGTTTTTGACGCAAATTTGGCAAGTGTGACTCTTGTACCTTGATTGCAATGGTTGGGTGATGTGGGGAACTAGATATAATCGGTGGAATGCCCATAATGCAAGGCATTGGTTGATTAAATGTTCTTATGCATCACATAGAGAACAAGTAGATGATGGTGTGGTATGTGTCTGTTGAGGTCGCCTCCAATCGTGGGTGAAGGTTTACAGACCTGGTGCAGGGGAGGATCAAGAAGATTCTTCTCTTATGACGTAAAAAATATTTTTGGACCCATCCTATAAGAAGAGTAATGGGGAACTGGATTGGGTGAGCGCAACTAATGCATCCTAGTATCGAGGAACTTTGGGGCAATGATGTGTATAATGGTCATAATCTATGCAAATGGAACATGCATGATTAGTGCATACTTGTTTAAGGTGTGTGGGTATGTTCTTCCTCTTGATAGGGATTGGAGGGTTTACATGCTCCTCAGGGGTATGTAGTAGAGCTGTGAGCTCTTTTAATTTAGGGCACTATTGATGGGGTGCCCTGTGATTTCACACAAGGTGTAGGGTTGAGGGACCCTATAGGAGGGAGCATTTGGGGCTTCCACCTTTGCACCTTTTTTATTTTCCTTTGGTTTTTCCTCATCTGTCATTTGTACTGACACTACTTGTGGTGTAGTCGCTACCTGGGTATGCGATATAGGGGGTGTCATATTGACCTAAGGAGGAATAGGGACTACCTCGTTGCAATGTAACTTGTGCTAGATTGCATGGCCTTGGGGGCCAAATACCACACCATTATTGTGAGTGCTATGTCAGAAAATGTGAGTGTTGCGATTACTTGGCATGAGACAAAACCCAGTGGTGGATATGAGAAGGGTGTATTGGTGATAGAGTTATGAGAGAGATTTGGATTGGTAACAACATCGTTGTTATTGTCAAAAATGGGTTCTTTATTTTGGTTGGTGTTTGATGAAGTCATCATGCACACTGATGCTCTGGTATTTGGGACAAGCTCCTACCTTATTGGAGGGTCTCCTTAGAATGTTCCTAGGAGAGTTGATGGCTTAAACTAGACCAAGATGAGCTCAATGTAAGTAGTGATCACCTCATTGGACGCTGAGACTATGTGAAATATGCCATCTGGTGTGGGTAAGGTTTCTGGTATTATGTAAGTTGATCAATGGTAACGATCTTTTTGTCATGGGGGAACATCATTATTCAGAACACCGATGAGGTGACTATGAGAAATTTGTACATATAGCTTCATCCTAGTAGGATATTGTAATCCGCCTAGCCAACTAGTACTTTAATGTCTATTAAAAAAGTTTTTCCATGAAAATTAACTGGCATGCTAGGGTATAAATCAATGGGGGTTGAACGGAATCCATCATATGCTTTGAGAATTATGTTAGGAGTCTTAAGCTCATGGGATCCTAATTTTAGCCAAACAAATTTAGATAGGATACATGTGGAGGCCCCTTCATTGACAATGCAATGATGGATGTTGATATTTTGGAATGAGACCGATATTTGGAAAGCGACAGTTGAGGGTAGCCATGGAGTAGCTTTGTCCAATTCAAAGACCATTAGGTGGGAATCAGATGGGTGAATTGCGTCTAGAGAAAAAAGTAAGCCTTTCTGCTAGGTTGGGCATGTTTGTATGACCTCTAGTGCTGAGATAAATGATGGTGATTGTACTAAGTCATCGACTATATGGTAGCTATGAGATTCTTTTGAGTTGTGTCCTACACGTCGTATGGGATGGTCAATTACCCTGTAGGTATTGTTGTCGCTGGAGTGGATGGATTAGGATCTGGGGGAGCTTCATAAGTTTTATTCCTTGTTTGCAAAAGGATATCTTCCCCTATCATAAAAATATCATCATTAGGATTGTTATGGAGATTCCCTCTAAATGGATCAGTTTGGTGATTTTCTTGTTGGGTGTTAGCAACTCCCTAATGGGGGAAGGGTCCAACATCATTGAAACATTTTGACTGCCTTGTCTCCTACTGTCTTGTATCCTTTTTAAATTAGGAAGTTGAGGATAGTGGTGTGTATAATGATCATACTCTCCATAGATAGTGCATGTATGATTAGTGCAAAGACTTGTTCTGTTGCCTTGTTTTTGTGGGTTATTATTGGTCGTTCCCTGATTTTGATTCTGGTTTGCATTTTCCCTTCCCAGCGCCCTTGGGTGTTGTTGCTGATTACTACCCCCCCACCACTCGGGTTCTCCCTTTGGCTTAATTTTTAGTTTCTTCTTAACAGTGTTGGAAGGATTAACTCAATTAAGTTTCTCCTTTGATTGTTGGTGTCAAGCAAGAGAAGGTTGTACTAGATTCACCCATGCATTATTTTGTGTTGGTGTGAGGTTTTGTTGTTGTGCTAGGAGAGAAGAATAATAGTTTCTTTATCCCTGGTTAATGTAATGACTTCAGGACTATCAATTCCTCTAAGGGGGAGGTACAAGCCTCCTTACGGAGGTTGGTATTGGTTAACCCTATTGACTATGCTCTACATAGGTGTGGGTTGACCATTACAGTACCTTGAATGTTGCAATGGTGGTGCGTTGTGGGTAGCATCATATGATTGGTCATTGAATAAACACCCAGGGTTTTGGTAGTTGTTGGTCTGGTAATTTTGGAATAGGGACCCAATTAATCTTTCGGTCGTGGTGGATGTGCCTGGGATCTCTTTATAATTCTACGGGTGCAAGGCATTTGGAATCACATGATAAATGTACCCATAATGGGTATAGATAAGCTGCACTTGTTGGGATTTACTAATGGATTAATCCTCGGTTTGTAAGGAAGAATCTTCCACGTTCTTACATATTTCATATATGAGGGATTGAAAGAATATGTCTAGGAGGAATTTATCTTCAAATTAAGTTTTGCACAGGCTATGACATTTTCACCATTCATGGAGATGGTCCAAGATGTGGGTAGCAGTTGTTTGTTGGAAGTTGGTTAGGATTTCCAGACCCAAATCATGGCAGACAAAGAGTTGCAAGAAGGTAAGGAAAGCAACAACTAATGAGCTAAAGTTCCCATGTGATGCAAAAGTTTGGTCCACATACCATTTCGCGGTGGTCCCACCTAGGTTGTGTTAAAATAGTCACAATCTAATAGTATCTTCTGTGATCCTGTTATATTAACACCACAGGTAAAATGTCATTGTTGGCTTGTTGGGGCCTGACCCAGGTTCAAAAGTGATTTAGCCAAACAAATCACGAAACTACCATCCCTTTCGGAAACAGTTGACAGTGCACGGACTGAGGTCTCACCCAGGGTAGTATGGGAGGTTGCTGGAACCAGGTTTCTGCACCCTAGGGATGTTTGATGAAGTCTAGGAAGTTTCTAAACTGAACCTGTGCGCTAGCACTATTCCGTGCAGTCGTTTTCCCTTCGCAACTAGTGCAACTACTTCTGTGTAGCTCTGTAAAGATCTCGAAGAGGTGATGTCTAGATCCTTTATCCTTATGAGGCTATTGTTATAGATCTTAATTAATTGTGTGGGCCCAATATTCTCATTAATCATTCAACATTCATAACATGTGTGTAGAATCATAAAAACATAAAGAGATGCATAAATATAAGAGAAGCATAGACACAATATTTAAAAATCAACTTATCATTTATTAATCCTTTGTCCAAGTACAATCCCAACTCCGCCGTGCACATTTAGCGGTGGAGATTTGTGCACATAGCTCGGAACTTTACCAAGC
This sequence comes from Pinus taeda, assembly GCA_000404065.3. Taxonomy (NCBI): domain Eukaryota; kingdom Viridiplantae; phylum Streptophyta; class Pinopsida; order Pinales; family Pinaceae; genus Pinus; species Pinus taeda. The sequence continues at coordinate 63,259 of APFE030439606.1, read as the reverse complement.
CTCTACGCACTCAGCTGTAAAGCCTCTTACTACTACTATAGCCCAAGACTCAGAGTTACAGACTCATAGCTAACTCATCATCCAAAAACCATATGAATCCCTTTACACTTAGAGCCTCGCTCTATTTATACAATCCCATGGTCTGCGGACCATGGGTAGGATGACACACTTTACATTAAATTACATTATCTTAGGGTGGGAAACCCTAGACTCTTACACTCCGTGCCCGCATTTCACGGGGTCTTTCCATTACACTTAACCAAACTTCAGGCTTCAAGCCCCAAAAACCTGCTATGGGGGGATTCGCTGCCTAACAGGCCCCCAACACAATCATTGTGACTTGTCCCAACTCACTCTATTGGTGCGGTAATCTTTGCGTGAAGTCCATGCAGCAGGTCTCGTGCAGCTTGGGTGTCTTCAGCACACTGTTCTACCACCTGTTGTACTTGTTGCACACATATCTCTGAACTTTCATGTGATGGGTCACATCCCTGTCCAACCGTGTACAGTTCCTACATCTGTGCCAGCTTCCCTTCAATGGTAGCTATGATTGTGAATACTTCATCGATCCATGGCTGGATGTGTGCTTTAAGCAAGGCTTCCTTTTGGTGCACAGTGTCTAAGTGGTCCTTCAATGCCCTTGCTTGCTGTAGTCTGGCAAGTCGTTGTGTAACGACAACTGTCTACACAGTGCCCCAAACACTGTCATACTCCTGTTGCGACTATCACGCCTCTATCTCTAGGCATTGTACATTTGGGTCTTCCAGCAGATGTGTAAGTATGATCAGTGCTCATTCCAACATCCAGGTGCATCCCTGTGTCACCTACCCATTATTTTCCAACCCCATCTGGATAGCGTGGGCACACTACTCTCTTACTTCTGGGGGTGTGGAGGGTTGCGCCTTCAATCACAGCTCGGTGATTTTCAGGTTTAGCTCCAACTGAATCTTTGTTGTTTCCTCCCAAGCCTTGCAAACTTCGGCCACCAATCTATGGACCCACTCTGCATCTAGTAGCTCTATCAACATGCCTAACTCTGGAACGCTCCTACATGAATCCTCTACAACCTACTCTAATTTGCTAGCCTGCACAACCAGCTCATCCCTCTGGATGCTAAGCTAGTCCATGTTGATTTTCTACTCATGTAGGATCTGGATCACTCTGCCTTCCTAGGTGCGAAGTTCAGCGATGACCCCATCCTACAGCTGGTACAGTATTTCACACAGCAGGGAAGCCAAGTTCTAACTGAAACCTATCTTGCTGCTCATCACAACTCGGCCATCCTCACTTGCTACCGCTAATGCACCTTCGGGCAAGATGAAGGTGTTACCCATATGGGCATGCAATGACCGTTCGACCTCCTCAGTTCCTGTTATGACATGCTGGGCCAGTGTGTCTATTTGGGGGTGTTGTAATTGTAAGCCCTGTAACTGTGCACTGAGAGCCCCCAACGCAGTGCTCTGCTCCATCTACAATCCCTGGAGCACGTCCTTTGCAACTTCTCGAATCGTCTTGTCAATATCCAATAGATCACCTTCTATGAGTGTGATCGGGTTGACAGACATCTTCGTGGCTTTCCCTTTCTTCCTGGGGTTGTTTTCTCTGGGTCGTGCAGCCGCTTGAGTTGTGCTGATGTCGTACTCAGATCTGCGCGGTCCTCCTCCTTGTCTACTTCCCTAGTCTACTATCCCAAGGACATCTCCTGGCCTTCCTCAGCCTATCTAGTGAGCGTGGTTGTGGTTTCGGTCATCTGTGTTGCTGCTGCTACATCGGCCACCTTCTACCATGTGGTTGCTTCTTATTCCTGGCACTTCGTCTTAGCTAGCTACACGAGGCGTAGCTTGGTGTCCTTCTTTCGTTGCTGCGCGGCAATCTTCTCCATATCCGCCAAGTCCAGGGTGCACCACTCCAGAGGAAATGATGCCATCACGACGAAGCTCACATAGTCTGTTGCAATGAACGGAAGATTCACCCATGTACGGGTTCGATCCTTACACGCTCGGATATATAGGTTATGCAAATCTTCTTTGAATTCTGTTGTGCTTTGCAAGCTGTTATGAACTGTGGGGGACAAGCATGGCCTACGGTTGATCCATGTTCATAAGCTCGCCTCCAAGAACACCCAGAACACCTTTTATCTCATGAATCCTCTTCGCGTCTTTTGTGGCCCACAGCAAGGTGTACCTCACAACTTCAGGGAGGTCGCCCTCAGTAGTGGGAAATTGGCTATCCGTCGGCAGCTCCCCTACAACCAACATGATGGACAAGAGCAACCACGCATAGTGGAAGGTCTTCGCCTACTCCTGGGCCTCCCTGTAGTTCGTCAAACATTTGTCACATAGGAACTGCACCCAGTTAAAGTGGACCCCCTCTACGCATTGCTCTGCCAATTCAATCACAGATGCTGGTACTTCGTCGGCATAATATTTCCTCATTAGCTTGCTGCTAGTAGCTGGGTGGTTATGTGCACCCCTTAATCTTTAATACTAGCTATTGCATACCCCCACTTTCTCTTTTCTAGTTTATTCTTGGCCTTCATAGCTTCTGCGAGGGCTAAGTTGCTGCTTTTTCCTGTTATGGCTGCAGGGTCATTTCCTTCAATCGACAGTTAAGAAATTCGCTGAATTAGATCCACCGTGATGGGAATCGACTCCTCCAGCTAGAGACACCCATAATGCACCAGTCATAGCAGCTGTCTGATGACAAAAATGGTGACGGGAATGCGGTAGCAGTGGACTATCCATCACAGATGGAGTAACCCAGCCTTCTCCACAGAGCCCAACGATTTCTTCTTTATTAACTTCTCCACGGCTAACTGTGGGAACTTCTCACTGTTTGTGAGGTCCCAATATTTGAACTTCATAGTTGGTACTCGTCCCAATGACGGACCTTCAAACCTTATATCATTGGGGAGGAGTAGGGTCTAGAGCACACTCTTTGTGGCCTCCAGGTCCTTCGGTACCTTAGCTTTCCCCTTCCACGGGGGATGTACGGAGGTAACTTTGTTGTGGAACGCTTTTGGGAGACATCCTCCACCTGATCATCTTGCACCCCAGTTTTGGCAATCATGGCCTATAAGTATCCCTCCTCCTCCATTATTTCAATGGTGACAGTTTTTCCCTTCTCCGCCATTGACATTTTTCCAAACCGTGGGTTTCTCGGGGATACCAGAACTAGCCCCATCGTTTTCTTGTCTTTTTCTGGCCGCGGCGTGAATGGTGATTTTGGAAATTTTGGCACAACTACCACCTCTCCATGCTCCTCATGGGCCATATGGGTCTTCGTGGTAACTTTGGTGAATCGCACTCTTGTTCTAGCAGCTGTCATTGTGTCTACACTTGAGGATGGTAAGAGTACACAGCGCTCAATGCTTTGTACTTACTCAATTCTCAAACAACCAAGTGTTGCCTTAGAGTTGGCCCTGGGGTTTTATAGCATCCTCTGAATTTGAATTTGACCCTTCCCCCTAGTTCTGCATCATTAATGCCTTCTTAGTGGCAGATCGTCCCAAATATCATTCTTAATTCATGTCTTAATTGTCTGCCGCCTACTCCATTTTCCCTTAAATTGGACCTCTTGTCATGAACAGTGACACCAACGGTCATCTCCCAACCTACCCGCGTAGTAGCTAGCTCCTTATGCGTGGCCGCAACTGCTATGACATCTCGATGCTACGCACAACCTCTGTCTCGCACATCTCACATATAGACTCTTTTATAGTCTTGTGCTCTCCTTCAACTACTTGGAGTTCTAAGACTGTGCTTCCTATGGATAGTGAGGTGGTCACACCACCGGTGAGAGGCTTTAATTTTCCTACTAGCTCGAGCCACGGGCACCCCTCAATTACCCCTGCGTCCATCAGTGCGTCACGCTCTTCTTCATATGGTACGCTCCCCTATTTACTTTGTCTAGTAATGTGCGGTCGCAGCCATGGTAGCAGGGTCAAAACTTCTTCTAATGCAGTAGTATGGCTAGCTAGACCTTGTCCCATCATGCTTACTTTTTTGGTGTAGCATGCTTGTGCAACTTTGGTTTCCAATTTGCTCATTTCTTCATCCAATGTCATGCTCTTCCTTCTCAGTCGTACCTAATATTCGTTGAGTTCATGAAGTTTCAATCTTCCTCACCAAATGGTTCCTATAACTACATGATTCCTTTACCCAAGTCCTTGCATACTGTCCCAACTGCGGGGGCTAGGGTATGGGGATTGTTCTTTGCTCTTGTGTTTTCATCTCTTCTCATCACTGCTGGGGTCATTTCCGTGCTTTTGTTTTTTCTTATGGTGCTATATGCATATCGAACCACTAGTACGCACAGGTCCCAGTCAGTTCGTCTCACCTAGTGAACTTTGTTCATGATTCCACATAGCTTTTTGAATGCTCCGTCATGGAATATTTGTGGTGTGTGTTGCTTTTCCTACTGCCGCATCTGGTTCTGATTTTCAATCCTTAGTCTGAGATGTGCTTGCACAACACACATCTGCACCCATCAACACAGGTGGGCACACAAGCTGCTCCATCCTGGCTGCTTGGCTCTCATTTGACGCTGGGGACTTCCAAACCGTAAGCGCATCCATCTTCTACATTCGCACTAGTTTCTAATGGTCTTCTGATGTGTAATCCACCTTCGTGTATGTGTTGCGTGCAGTTCCCATTCCATCGCACCGTATCGCTACTGTTCTGATACTACACCTTTAAATTTTTCTAGAAATTAATCCACTGCTGTTACTCCATCATATGTTGGCAATTCCCTTACCTCTATCCTCACACAACGTAGTGATTTAATCATCATGTTGCAATTCAGCATTGTCACTTCGTGCAACTAGTTCTGCAAGCGTTCTACTTCTTCATCTAAATCCGAAGTACAGGAACTATCACATTCTTCCATCTGCAGTCAGATTCACCCACTCCTAGTCTCACGTCGTTATATGGTAAATACAATCTAGTTCATCTTTGCTTTCATCGTCGTACACTGGTTCGGTGTAGCGTGCTCCTTCAGCTAGATCTAGTGGAACTACTACGCAAAGGGGCTTTTTCTCGAATATCATCTTCCACTTCTTCAAGTTGATGAATCCATTCATATGAGTGGCCCAGTCTATTCCTAGCAACGCAAGATAAGGATTTCTATCATCAACAATCTCTATTACTTCAAAGTCTGTTTGTGTGCTTGCGTCTTCGATATCAACTATCACCCCTTGCAACCTCCCTATGGGAAAAATATTCTGTTGGTCTGTCATTCGTAATTGAATAGGGGACCATTGTAACGTGGGCCTACCCATGTGTTCCCATGTCTCTGTTGGTAACACATTCGCATCTGAACCGAGGTCTAGGATTACCTGATCCATTTCATAGTCATGAATCTACGCCGTCAATCTCATTTCCCTCCCACTGTGCAATGCATGATTTCCTAGTTTCTGGACTATGTGCGGTTCTCTTGACCCTGTGCACCTGGTGATCAACTCTTGTAGTCTCTTAACTGCTTTATTGTCGCGCAACAGCTTCATGCATGTCTCTAGAAAGGTAGTAAGCATAGAAGGATCCATCCCTCACTCAGGTTCATCCTTACTACATGAAGTGGAGGCCTCCATGAAGCTCTTCTTAGCTTCCATGAACGTCTCCTTTGCACATTCTAAGTCAAGCATAGGTTCCTTTGTAGGAGCCTTATGAACCCATGTATCTCCCTCAGGTTGTTTCCCCTTATCCTCCCCTATGGTCGAACCGCTTCTAAGCATCTCACATTTAGGTCTTCTTCGCATGATTCAGACCTCATCATTTGAATATTTTGAGTTGAAGGATGCTGGAGTACCCCTTTCTCACACATCTGTGTGATCAATGTAGGATAATATACTACTTCATGATCAATCTGAGCACAATATGAATAGGATATTCTCATTAGGTTGGTAGAATCACAGATGTAGTGCCCTAGTCCTTTGTAATTGTAACAAATCAATTGTCTGTGGCCCCTTCCTGGCCCCATTCTTCCTCGCCTCGACCTCGCCCCTGATATCCAGCATGTGCCGTCCCTGCAGTTGGGTTGAGGGCTTGTGTTTTTGTTTGCATCCTATATGTGGGGGTTCGATCCATCATTAGCTCGTAGCTATGACAAGTACGCTCATCATGGTCTACTGACCTCCAAAAATTACAAAAAAACTACTGGGGAGTTTGTGTATACTTCTGCAACAAATGACAATTATTCATCGTGTGCTTTCCTCCTATCTGAAAAATCGCACACTATAACATGAGTGTCGTACTCGGCCCTGCCTGTGGCTATGGTCTCAATGGCATTGGCCCCCCTCCTGCCAAGTAGTTTGTGAATACTGGACAATGATCCTTTTCATGACCCTGGCCCTTGCATTTTATGCACCATACTTCCTCGTGCACCTTGGTCGCGATGCCCTATCCTACTGCAAGTTATACATTTCCTGGGAGATATTCTAAAGTTGCACATTCCCATCCCTAAATCTTGTATCGGTGTCTCATTTAACCTCATCGCCATTTCCAATGATTTGACCTGGGTAGAAAGTTTCTTTTGCGACAGCGCCATCCTCAGGTGCAGTGTTAGAGATGCCACAAACCATGTGCGATGCTTCGCATCTGTGAGCGTCATATTAGCCTCACAGATCATACTCTTCAGTTGGTAATCTACATCCCAAGGGGTCTCTCTTGGAAGCATCATGATCTCTTTAAATTAAATGATTGACTCTGTCTCTGATTTCAGCCGGCTAAATTCTCTATTCGATGCATTGTAAATATCTGCTATTCCTGCTTTTGGGTGATCATTAGAGAGCTCGACATACCATGTCAATGCATGATCCTCTAGCATGCTCATCAATGTAGCCTTTTTATTGTTTTCATCTGTGACCCCTTGCATTTCCCACACTACTCTTACCATGAACCAAAACTAGTCTGGATCCTCATTCCCTACTCCTCTGAATACGGATAGCTTGAACGCACTCGCCATGTTGAACTGTGGTTTTGGTGGAGGTGGAGTGGGTGGAGATGGAGGTGAAGGGGGTGAAGTGGGTGGTGTTGTAGGTGGAATGCCCTACTTTATGAAACTGACCATACTTCCTGGAGAGACCCGAGCAAGCTCTTCCTCGCTCTCTCGCAAAGGTGAAATTAAGGGACTATTTCCTAATCCCTCGCTACCTTTGTAGATCTTTCCGCTTCACGTCATTCCAAACATTAATGTATTCACATAACCCGCTTTTCACATAACAACATCTTAATCGAAGTATTCAAAGATTTAATGTACTTACCTCGCGCTCCCTTGAGAAGCCATCATTCTGCTTCACGGTCGTGTCTACCATGAACTTAGTGATAAATCTCCCTATTATCCGGTCGAGGCAATGGTCCATAGCTCACGCAATCTTATCTTCTGATGCCTCTAGTCTACGCACTAATTCTGGAGTCCACACTATCAGTTGGTCGAGCTTACACCTTCCCTAGCTGGTGGCTAACCTCATGATCCACTCATACAGTTTAGAAGGAAAGGAGGCGAAGAAGATCTCATGGATTGCCGTATACACGTAGTGTTACACAGTATTTTGTCACTGTCCCTGTTACCCCTTCTCCCATACATTGGAGGACCTATTCCGAGACCTATGAGAAGTGACATAACTTGAAAACACCTACATTATATCCCCTTGAGTATTTACTTCATATGCCCTGAAGACACCTTCTGCAAAATACCCATAAATATAGCCCTTTTTCCATTGGCGCTATTCCACAGTGTATCACTTGTGCCAATGGTGGAAATCCTCCAAAGAGGGCACACTAGCCGGCGCTCTGTGTCAGATTCGCACTAGTGCCAACCCAGTTGGGTAAAATTTTTAACAAACAAACTTCCGAAGGTTCCTTCTAACCTATCCATGAACTGATTCCAGTTTGAGTTAGTTCAGTTGGGCTTCGAATCTCCCAAGGAGGGAAGTAGTTATCCACCTCTCATGGAAGCTTCCTAATGATAAGAAAAATCCCATGCATCAGGTGGATGGTCTTATCTACTCCTCCTTCCTCTATATAAGCTTGTTCTTTTGCCTTTGACAAGCTAGTTAGTAATTCTACTCTTCAAGCTCCAAATTCTAAGTCCCAAAGTCTGAGAATTGCTAAGCTCATGCTACAAGAGGCCTTGTTCATCCCCATAAGGCTACATCTTTAATGAGGAGATCTTTTTCCAAGTAACCAAGGAGAGAGAGGCTTGTCCCCCACCCCCAACAAGCTTTGCAAGGCATGTGTTGCTGATCACCCAGCCAAAGGAGAATTTGATGTTAGAACTTGGTTGTATTCTTCTTTGTTTATCAATAATAATAGACGACTATCATTATGGTTCCACTCTTATTATATTTATAATGATGTTTGAGTTATATCCTTTCTGACTGATATATAGTTGCATTTCTTGGATTTTATGCTTGTATTTGTGTTGTTCTTTGCACGTGCAGGTGTCTGTTTACGAGGATCGTGAGGATTGTGACCAGTTGAAGTGAAAGAATGGGAGCGACGACTCTTCTACAAATACTAGCGTTGGATTCGAGGTAGGCCCTCATCATCGGTCTTTTGCAATTAGGAACCTGCGTGTTAGCATTGTTTGATTGTTTCTAGACCCCATTTAGGCTAGTGGGATCGCCTCTTTCCGCAGAGGGGATTTACCTACACAACAATTTGGCGACTCTGCTGGGGAGTTAGCTTTTTGACTTGTGGTTTGCTTTGTCTTGTTGTTTGATTTATAAACTTTAGATAGAGCCTGAAGTCTGGCCAGATAGCCTTCGAAATGCTATTTCCCTGCATTAGCAAAGTATATCAACGCCACTTCAGTCCATCTCCAGTTTGGTTTACAAACTAAACGGCTTGGAACTTGCCTTGTTTCTTGTTTATTTCCTTGGTTTCTCCTACTTGATTAGTTTTCTGGGTTGGATGCCTGTGTTGCTTCTTGCCTCTTGGTGTACTTAGGTATTGTTGATTTGGCCTTGGCTCTTTTGTTTTTATTTTTCCATAGCAAACTCAGCTGGTGCTAGTTTATAGCGTGACAGTCATGCCAGTTGGCGCAAGTTGCACATTTACAACCCACGCCAATTCCTAAAAGGCGCTTGTTGCAACCTGACAGTCGTGCCAGGCTTGTAAACTTTTGAAGTTTGCTTGGATGTGAACTTTTTGAGCTTGGGTTTTGTCCTAAGTACTTTTTTCAGAGTACTTGAGTGTGTTGGAGTGTGATTTGAGGGGATTTGATCATTACCCTTTGGGTGTTTTCTTTTTTCTATCAATTTCACATTTCTAGCCCTAGGGCATCTAGTGGCTTTGTGTATCGAGCCTTCCTCAGGTGTTTTGATCTTTTTGCGGTCCAGTCGACTCTTTAGTTGCTCCCTTATACTTTTTTGGTAGTTGTGAATCATTTTGTTGCATTATTTGGGTGACTTGCTTTGTCTTCACTTGAATTCCGCTTCGTCTCACTTTGAGCCTAGATTACATGGCTCATTGTTGTCTTTAGGATCTTTCTTGTTCTTTAGATGTTTGATTTGTGATTTGAGGAACTAAACATGCTTGTATTGGATAGAATTTGCTTGTGTTATTTCTCAAAGTTGTTTAGTGCATTTTGCCATCATCAAAAAGAAAAAAATCTCTCTTGCTTTGTATTAGTTAATGAAAATTAGAAATTTTCATTTCGATTAGTGATTTAGTAATCTTAAAGAAAATCTTGTTAATTTGCATTAGCTACATTAGGGAAGCTCTTTGTTGTTTTGTGATCGTTTCGTTTGCATGAAAGCTCTTCAAATCTCTCGTAACTAGCATTCATCGAATGAAATGACATGTTTTGGCATATAGAGTGCATTTAGGGAATTTTGAGAGATTACATATGGTAGGACTTGAAAACCAAAACCCAACACAAGATCAACTTTAAAATAAACTGAATGAATCTAAAAAATGCATTGGAACATAATGCTCACATTCTAGAGGTCTAGGCTAGAGACGTGCTCTGGTGTCGTTAAACCTAGTCACTTTTTTTTCCACTCAAGGTTGGGTGATTCCTCCTTTTGTGACTCAACTATGTTCTAGTACGGACTTGTGCTCCCACGTACCATTGAGTATATGGGGAGACTCCACTAGGTTATCATCCTTGATCCACAGGAAGCCGTGTCTGCCGCCTTATAGCCCGTAACGCACCGAACACAGCATTCGGGAAGATTGACTGTTGTACGGAAAGTCGTTGGTTTTCATATGATTGCTAAGGTGTATATGTAGTTTTACGAATTGTCTGGTAAACCCCTTGCCTAGTTCTCCAGAGTAGTCACTTTTTGATCCTTTTCGAACTCCTTAAAGGAAAAGGCTCACTTGAGCATTTGTCACTTTGGGCTCACTAAACATTCGAAGGTGACTAGAGTCATCTTTTTGTCCTTTTCTCGACTCTTTAAAAATGAAAAGATCAAGTTATGTCCTGATGTCTTAAAATTTATTCGGCCACGATCACACTTACCTTGTTAGATCTTGTTTGCCTTAGTTTTGAGTAGGGTCTTTCCTCGTTAGCTTGTCTAGGATTTTTTGAATTCAATCATCCTAGCAGATCCATCGATCCTATCTCCCATCCCTAGTGACCAAAGGTCTCCTTCTTCTACCGCTCCTGAGACACCGGTTTGTGGTGACACTTTTCCTATTGTTCCAAGTGTCCAACCATTGAACTCTCGCGCTCCAGAAGACGATCTTCATGATCTGTTTTGGAACCCTATTTGGGAACCTTATGAAGAGGATTTTCCCTCTACTCCTACTGGTGTTTCAGTCCCGATGGCTTCCTCTGATATGGAGGACACATCTCCTGTAGCGAGTGAAACACCTGTTGTGTCAAGTATCGAGACTCCTATCCCGGCCACATCCCCAGCCATATCTACGCCCTACACTATCACCCCCCTTAGTGTTACAGTGCATTTACACTATAGGGCTTTGAGGGATGCCATGGGCTCTAGGAGCTCCTCTTCAAGTACCATGTGGGATCATAACATCATTCCCACTACGGGATCTTTTGTTTCACAAGTTCACAATACCGTTGTCACGTCAATTCCAACCAATCCAACCGTTTGTGTCGCATCGTCAACTCCGGTTGCTAGTGTCGTTGGCATCTTCGATCGTAACTACTCTTGTTGCTCCGTCCCGCGGTCCAGTACATAGTGGTCAATTGGCACATACGGCCAGAGTTGTTCATCTTGCAATTAGTGCCCCACCTTCTTCTGGTGCCATTCCAGTAGGGGGCATATTCTAAATATTTGCATGCTGTCCAGAATCCCGGCACACAAGTCCCTTACTATCACCCTATAGGTCATCATTTGTATACCTCCTTTCCAGCTGAGCCCGCCGTTGAGGTTTCAATTCTGTTGAATGTCGCTTGGGGTACCACTAGTTATGGTGGTGGCCAAATCCGTCCGGATCAAGGACAACCGTACCAAGGACCATCATATCAAGGTCAGCCATCCTACACGCAACCTAATTATGGGCAGCAGTATTATGGCCAAACCTATCCAGGGCAACCTGGAGGACCACAAGGACAACCCTCCTGGGGACAACCTTCGGCCTATGGTGGTCCATCTTTCACCTATCTTGGGCAGCCCTCTGGAAATCCGGGACAACCTTATGCTCAACAAGGACAACTTGGAGTCTAGTAGGGATATCCTTCCGGTCAACCCTACGGGAACCCAAGACGACCTTATGCGCAACAAGGAAAACCTAGAATCCAGCAAGGGTACCCTTCTGGGCAGGGTGGTCAGTCTTACATGAAGCAAGGCCAGCCCACTACTCAGCCTAGTCAGCCATCTGGATAGGTTGGTCAACCCCAAGGTCAACCAACCATTCAGGCCGCTCAGCCATCTGGTCCACAAGGACAACCCTCGGTTGTATGAGGACAACCTAACACCCAGCAAGCTTAACCTTGTGGGCAAGTAAGTCCATCCCAAAATCAACCAAGGCAACCTTTCGGCCAGGTGGCCCAACCTCAATCTTCTCAAAGACATCTTTCTGGGCCTGCTCAACCGGGCATGCAGATGGTTGTTGCTTCTCAAGCTCAACCAGGTTTTCAGCGCCAGACTCAAACTGGTCTCCAGATGTAAGGTGGGTTTCAATCCCAACCTTCTTACCAAGTGCAGCTTGGTCCCCAGGCTCAGTATGGAGCCCAACAACTGTATGGATACCAGCAACCCCAGGGGCAAGCTCAGTTTGCCCCGTATCAAAATTATCAACAGATGCAGATCGCTCCTTATCAAAATTACCAGCAACAGTATGTTGCTCCTGTAGGTCATTTTGGTAATCAATGGGGCGCTGGGGGGAAAATCCAAAGTCAACCGTCCTGTTATGGATATAACCCCTAGGGACACAGTCCCTACAGACAGGGTCCTTTTGGGCATGGTCCGTCCAGACAAAGTCAGTGGGGGCAACCAGCAATTGGTTGGAACTTTGGCCCTACCTCGTATCCACAACCATAGATGTCCTTCAATCCACAGCTACCATTCTTAGCAATGTTGGAACTGTCAGATGTATCTAAATTAACTAATGATCCTATCTTGCATAATCCATACTGGCCACCGGTTCCAACCAAGATACCTGGCGATTGTCCCAACTTTGACGGCAAAGATGGAGAAGATTCTCAAGCCCCATGTTAATACTTACCACCTTTGGTGTTCGTCAAATTCATGGCTTGAAGATTCAATCCGGCTCCACCTGTTCCAAAGGACTCTCACCGGCTTGACTGCTAAATGGTACATTGAGTTGACCCGTGCGCCCTTTCAAGATTTCAATTCATTGGCAATGGCATTCTTAACTCATTTTTAGTTACCCATTCAGTATGAGATAGGAACGCATCTCCTTACGTCTCTCAAACAGGACACGACCATGCACATCTTTGATCATATACATGAATGGAGACGGCATCGCCGGTTGATCAAGTTCTGGATTCCTGATCAACTCCTAACCGATTGGTTCATGACCTCCTTTGTCCCTAAGATCACATGGGACATTGCTATGGGAGCTTATGCGACTGAAGAGCAAGCTATCACGTGTGGTCAGTACCTCGACTTAGTTTATTCTCAGTCAGGTACTTTATATGAGTATTTGCCTGATGCCCCGAGACACGGTATATCCAAAGCTCCACCAAATCCATCTATTGACGTTGTTATTGGCTCTGTAAATTCGTCATCGAAGAAATCATCCTCGAACCCTGGGAAGCAAAAATCGAATGCTTCAAACGAAAACACTTCTCAGGGTGGTTCTAATTCTGGAAGTACTTCTGAGGTCAACGCCATCCAGTCCACCATGGTGGACAAGGCCTCGAAAGGAAAGAAAAAGGGGAAAGTGAAGAATAAATCTGAGCAACCCAAATAGGACTCCTCCAAACCTCCACCCGAGGAAGGAGCCAAACGTAAACTGAAGTATTCTTGTCTTATTTGTGACGAGGATCACTATACCAAAGACTGCCCAAGGCGGTCCGAAGTTAGTCGTTTATTGAAAGGTGCTCCTGGGATTCCTGCGGTTCTGAAAGAACCTTTCCCCTCACAACAAACTCAAATAGTGGTGGGTCCATCTTCGTCTTCTTCTCCCTTTGGTTCCCAAGTGTTCATGGCTAGAACCATTCCTATTCATGTAATGACTCGAGCAAAGGAATATCTGTCATCTACCGAAAAGGAGCCTGAGGTCCCCTCAAGCACTCCTCCATCCAGTTCTAGTCTGCTCCACATCGAGAGACCTAGTGCTGAGACGGCCATCCGACCCCCTCCAAAGGAGTACTCCGGAGATAATCTTACAACCCAAATGCTCGTGCTGCTCAGCACTATAGCATAGTTGAGGACTTAGCTCAGGCTCCGTCGGCTATGTCCGCTTTAGAAGTTCTCCAGAGCTACCCCCCTCAGAGGAACTCCCAGATATCGGCCATCGGTGGCATCAACCCGGCCGATTCAGATTTGATCACCTTTGATCTCGAGAGCCATGTCCCAAGGCTGCCTCATCAGATCTCCTTCCTCATTCAAGGCATCATCAATTTGAAAGCGATTCATCGTACGGTTATTGATGAAGGCGCGTCAACTTGCATCATGTCTATTGCTTGTTGGAAAGAGATCGGGTCTCTGAATTTGAGCCAGTCTCCCACGATGCTTAAAGCCTTTGATGGGAGAGAATCTCGCCCCTATGGTATCCTTCAACGATTGCCGATTACTTTGCAAGGGAAGACCGTTGAAGTGGAAGTTGAGGTCATTGATGCAAATCTTACTTACAACCTCCTTTTGGGCAAGAGCTGGACATATGCCATGCGTGCCGTGGCTTTGACCCTCTTCCGTGTCATTCGTTTCCCTCACCAGGGGAAAATTGTCATGGTAGACCAGCTCTCCTTCTTCGCTCATGGAGCATACCTCCATCCCCTTCGAGAGTGTGGGAGCTGGGCTCTTCAAAGATCTCGCCTTCATGGGTGTCTTTTCACTCCCACCTCCCAACCTCGCCTCTATCAGTATGATTTCGGTTCGTTCTGATCCTTGGGTCCTCCCCCACATGGACCAAATCGAATCGTGGGGTGAGGAGATTCCGTTGAGTCTCGTCGAGCTCAACTACATCGAAATTTCTGTTGTATCGACTCCTCTTGCTGTATTTGCTTCTTTAAGCAGATCTCTTGACTCATACGACTATTCCCCTTGGCTTGGAGAATGCACCTCCTCGGATCTGTTAAAGGAAATATTTCCTTTCGATGAAGCCATCATAGAGACCATGTCTCTCGAGGAACCTCCGTGGTTCAATCTTCATCACCGTTCCTCATTTCTCCCTACCCTTCAGGAAACGTTGGCTTGTCTCGAGCGGTTTGCTCCTTGTCTCCCTTCACAACCCCTTTAAACACCCATTCAAGTATATCAAGTGTCTTCTGAAGGGAATTTGGGGAACATTACGCAGACTCAACCTATCGACATCTCTGTCAAACCAGGGATTGTCAAGCACATCTACATAGGAGTCACTTGCACTCCCGAGGAAATTCAAATATATATAGCTCTTTTTCACGAGTTTTATGATGTCTTTTCCTGGTCTTATGAAGAGATGCCTGGCATTGATCCAAGCATCGTAGCGCATGAGATACCTATGTATCTAGGAGCTAAACCTATTCATCAGCATTCACGCCCTGTGCACCCTCGAAAGGCTGCAACAATCGAAGCGGAAGTCGAAAAGCTTCTTAAATTTGGCTTCATTTACCCCATCCCACCCACAGATTGGGTCTCTAACATTGTCCCTGTGGATAAAAAGCAGGGTACTATCCGTGTCTGTGTCGATTATCGTGATATTAATCGAGCCTACCCTAAAGATAACTACCCCACACCCTTCATTGACCAGCCCATTGATGAGTGTGCTGGGAGTGAGATATATTCGTTCATGGATGCCTTTTCTGGGTATAACCAGATTAATATCGCTCCAGCTGATCAAAACAAGACGGCCTTTATCTGTCCGTGGGGTACTTTCGCTTATAAAAAGCTCCCTTTTGGTCTCAAAAATGTCGGCGCCGCTTTCCAACACGCGATGTCTTATGCTTTTCATGATATCCGGCACATTGTACAGCCTTATCTGGATGACCTTCTTGCTCATTCAGCTAAACACCAAGACCATCCCTCGCATCTCCGTGAAATTTTTCTTCGCTGTTGACACTACCATATTCGACTTAATCCACATAAATGTGTCTTCTGCATGGAGTCTAGCCGACTTCTCGGGTTTATCGTCTCCCGAGAGGGCATCCGTTTGGATCCCCTTAAAGTCAAGGCCATTTTGAATCTTCCTCCCCTTGCTTCTTTGCGGCAACTGCAGAGCTTGCAGGGTAAAGCAAAATTTTTACGACAATTCATCCAGAATTATGCCGAGGTGGCAAAAGATTTCACACAGTTACTGAAATGTGACACCCCGTTTCGATGGGATACCATAGCTCAAGAGTCTTTTGAACATCTTAAAACTCTTTTGGTTTCCGCCCCTTTATTGCATCCTCCAAATTACTATTGCGATTACACGTTGTATCTGGCCGCTGATGATACCACCATCGGCATGGTTCTTGTTCAGGATGACGATGATGGCACTGAACATGTTATTTGTTACCTTAGCCGCAATTTGTTAGACATGGAATCTCGATACGCTTATGTCTAGAAGTTGGCACTGGCTACTGTTTGCACTGTCCAACGCTTCCGTCATTACATCTTGTTGTGTACTACGACAATGATCTCTGATTGCAACCCAATGACGTACATTTTGTCATGTCAGTTGCTGGGGGGAAAGTACTCAAAGTGGATAGTTATCCTCCAAGAGTTCGACTTGGAATTTACTACTGCCAAGTCTAAGAAATCGCTTGTCTTCGCTGAACTGTTACGTTCTTTGCTATCTACTGTTGCCTCCTCTCAGTTAGAGGATTCCATTCCGAACGAAACTCTCTTCCTCATCAGCACCCTCGATCCCTGGTATGGGGATATTATTGTCTACTTACAGACATCCTCCTTCCGTCCCGAGACATCTAAGGATGCTCACCGACGGATCTGACATCAAGCCCAACCATAACGCATCGTTGGGGACACCCTGTACCATCTCGCTGTTGATTCTATTCTTCGTCGATGCTTGACTTTTGAAGAAGCAGAGAGAGTTTTAAATGACTGCCACTCTGGTGCCTGTGGCGGTCACATGTCTCTATATGCCACTGCACAAAAAATCCTCTGTGCTGGTTACTTTTGGCCCTCCATTTTAAAGGATTGCATTCTTGTTGTTTGTTCATGTCATGAGTGCCAAATTTACCAACGGAAGATGCGTGCACCCCCTGCTCCACTGCACCCCATTGTTACTGTCGACCCTTTTGCCAAATGGGGCATCGATTATATGACTTGTAACCCTTGCTCAGTCAGGGGGCATGGGTACATCATCGTTACTGTTGATTATTTCACGAAATGGGCCGTGGGGATGCCTACATTGTCTGAAGATGGTCACACCGCGGTGCAGTTTTTGTTCAACCATGTTATTTCGTGGTTCGATCTCCCCTAAGCCATCATCATTGATCACATAAAGCATTTTCGTAATCACATGATGATCGAGCTAACAACCCAGCTGGGCCTATGACATGATAGTTCAACCCCATACTATCCTCAGGCAAACAGTTGAGTGGAAGCCATGAACAAAGTCTTGGTCACGATGCTTCAACAAACTGTTGGCATGCATAAGTCCACTTGGCATTTGATGTTATTCTCCACTTTGTGGGCCTACTGCACCTCCGTTAAGGATGCCACCGGTTTCACTTCGTTTCAGTTTGTTTACGGACTGGAGGCTACCCTTCCTATTGAGTGTGAGATTCCTTCATTAAAGATAGGCGTCGAATTACTCCCTGATACTACTCCAGTAGAAGAGCGCCTTCTGTACTTAGAGCGGCTGGAAAAGACTCGTCGACTAGCCTCCTTAGCTATTGAAGCACAGAAGAAGTGAGTGAAAGCTCACTTCAATAACACTATTCATCCCCACTCTTTCATTGAGGGAGACATAGTACTGCTCTATGATCAAGCTAACGATAAGCTGGGGGCAGGAAAATTCGAGCCTATGTGGCACGAGCCCTACATTGTGAAAAGAGTTTTGCAAAAAGGGGCCTACGAGCTTATTGATTACGAACGGAATCCACTGGATAAGCCCTGAAATGGGATTTATTTGAAAAAATACTATGCATGAGTCCAGGCACTCTCTTTTTTGTATATACGTGTGCTTTCAGCAAGTGTGTTGTGTGTGCATGTTTTCATGTTTTTGTCATGGTGTGTCGGCGTGATTGCCGCTTATTGTGTCTTTTTGGTTCTTGGACAGATGTTTGGGTCGCTTTACGTTGGTTTTGCTGATGGTGCCTCCCGCAGTACACGCAACTTGTCATCTGCGGCATGGGTGATCTATGATCCTCATGGTGAGTTAGTAGACATTCAAGGGGTTTGTCTAGGTTGTACAATGAACAATGTCGCTGAATATAGTGCTCTGATTGAATTATTAGCTGAGGCAATTAACCTCGGCATTCGAACATTGGTTGTGAACTTGGACTCTCAGCTTGTTGTCCACCAACTCAACGGGCGTTATTCCATCAGAGACCATCGGATCTTAAGGTTGTATTTACATGTTAAGTTGTTAGAAAGGGATTCTGATTTCATTACTTATCATCATATTCCAAGACGACTTAATACGTTAACCGATGCATTAGCTAATTATGTGTTGGATAGGCATTTTCATAACATGTAATTCAACATAAAGTAAGAAGCATAAAGTACAACAAACCATAAAACATAGGTATATATATATATATCTGTGTCCAAAATGTTTGCACCCCGTGCATCATAAAAAAATAATACATGTTTGTATGAATACATCTAGATACAACATGTCTCTCAAAAAATATGCATAGAAAAGAAAAGCCTAGATATCTAGTCTTGGTGGTGCTCATGGTAGCACGTCATCGCTCATAGTAAACATCTCAAGAGTCGGTGGATGCGAGTTGGCACCCCCACCGCGTGCCTCTGGTATGCTAGCGGGACATCCGCTAGCCGATCATAATCTGGAAGCCCTCAAGTGATAGCCTCGAGGTTCTGAATAAGCTCTCCTCAGTCACCACCCTCCTCCTAAGGATCCGCTGCTGCTGCTGCTACTGGGTGTCTCATCACAATAGGAGACATGCTAGCTGGATGCTCTGGGCCAGCATCTACATATGCATATAAAGGTCATTAGGACAAGCATGTACTAACCAAAAAAAATCATAAAAACACAAAATCAAAAAACGAGATCATACCAATCTCCTCGTCCCAGTCCTCTCCCTCCGACAGAGGGAGGTCAAGGTCTCTGGTGAAGTCTGTCCCCGTATATGGCCAGTCCTCCACCACAATTAGTTGGCGGCGAAGCCAGCCAAAAAACTCAGGTCTGAAAGACATCTACTGATCGCCACCACCCCTCGACATCAATGTCGCCCATCAAGCCATCCTCGGCTCTCGAGGTGCCGGGTCAGGAAAAAAGGCCCCTTGGCCCTGGAAGCTCTGCACGCATTCCAAGAAGAACGTCACCAAGATGGATCCATATCCGAACTGTTGCAGCTTGCCTTGCTTGGCCTTGGTCAGTTGCCTCTTCATATTGGTCGTCACTGCTGACGCCCAATTGAAGACTGTCGGACTAAGGCACTCTGTCACCAATATTAGATGGTTCCTCATAGCTTCATGGGGCGCCTATGCCCCCGTAGCTTGTGTGATGGTGAACAACAATGCTCTCAGTGTCAAATCCAGGACAGTGGGAATATCCATCTTCGAGCTGCCCGACCCGTATCTTGCATCTGGGCAAACTCGGGCCTTCACCTCATCCATCTTCTCTCCAGATGCCTGCTACCAGTCAGTCGAGGCACCGGCCCCCATTGTGACAATTCAGTAAGGAAGTAGACATCAGATACGTCTAACTCTAATACTTGGTCCCGTATTCGAACACCTCTTCCTGTACGTCCCACAAGTGGATCAAATGCTGTAAGAGCTTTGGCTAAGCTCGTAAATAGGACAACAGGAAATATTTCTTGAGCCCACACGTTCTGAGAGCCCCCATGCAGTCCTCATCTACTCAGGCAATTGTGTCCACTTGGTCATGTTCTCGTTCTTTCCACACGATCACCATTTTCAAGTATTTCCCTGCAAACACAAGCCCAAAATATCAAGTTAGATTCTTGTATAACTTAAAAACACAGGAAAATATGGTTTAAATTTGTTAGAATTGACCAAAAAATCCACGTGGCCGTTGGCCCGACTGTTTCTAAAACAGTCGCGCCCATGGTTGCATGCCCTTTGGGAAATTTGCCCCATTGGCGCGGGTCCGTGCCTGAAACCCGCACCAATGGGCGCAACCCTTAATTTTGAAATCCTCACTATAGGGAATGAAAAAAAAAATTAAAACAAATTTCAAATAGATAGAAATGGAGTAAAGGAAGAGACCTCTTACCTGACACTGATGGCGCTCCGAATGGTCAACTGGATTTGTTGCAATCACCGATTGAAGATCGCACACCAAAAGCCCTAATGTCACTCTCCAAAGGTAAAAAGAAAAAAGTAATTTTTTGTTTTACCATTTTCACCCATTTTATAACTTTTTGACCCCTAGATAGGTTTTAAAAGTCATTTTATGGATATTTTAATTTATATTTGTGTCAAAAATGGATTTTACGCTGGTTTCGACTCGTTAAATGGAAATGAGAGGCGGTCGTCTTTAAACCCTTCTCTGACCATGTAAAAAACGAAAAGATTGTCGGACCTTTGTCGTTTCAGGTTCGTTAACGGTCACAAAGCGACGTGGTTTTGATCACTTTTTTACTTTTTTAGATCAGAATCACTACTTATGAAAATTACTCCTCAATCGTAATGATCGGGCGGTTCTTTCGAGCATTGTTTTATACTTTTTCGGGCTCGAGAGACACAAATGTACAAAAAAGGACACCCCTGGAGCTTACTTTTCCGCTATCTTTTCAAACTCTCTAAACATGAAAAGACGTCGAGTTCTTCCTTTTTGGGATTCGTTAAAACTTAATGACATCGGATTTCATGGAAATGATGCCTCCCAAGCATATGCAACCCCCGCCAAGCTTGTCATCCAAAAATAACTGGGGTACTCGCCAGAAATGGTGCAGAAGAAAGGAACCACAGTTATCGTCGTGTCGGTAGTATGTCGCTCTTGAACATGGCACTTGTCTGCATTTGTGTCTAGGTGGGGACATCTCATCTTGTTTTACACTTGCCTCCATGGGTTTGGGTTATCCTGTTTGACCTCTCATCTTCTCATTTCCTTGTCACCATGACCCCTGATCATTTGATGTCAAATACTGCCAGGTCCACTATTGTGCCACCGATATGTTCAAGAGAAGTTGACCTCTACAGAATACTCAACCTCCCTCTGATACCTCACACAAAACATTTTGTCCTTCTCTGTCTCGTGTCGATGATGTGGGAAACATTATGGCCCACTTTTGATCAAGGTCACTTCCTGTCGACTTAAGCTCATTATCCAGGAAGTTGACTTAGAGACTCCCTTCAGGTACCTTGGAGCCTGCATGCCTCAATGGCAAGTTCTTCGTGTTCGACGGGAGGTTTTCATCATTGGCCTCCGATCAAATGATTCTACGAGTGCTCGACACCGGCTCACTGATTCGCACACCGTGGATTGTACCTATGGTACCTTGAGGACCATTGTGATTATTGGTGGTACCTCTCGCATCTGTTAACAGTTTTCATCACTGACCGGTAATCAGACAATGTTCCTGCATGTTCCACTTCGACTCCCATATTCGCATGCTTGAACTTGTACTTTTTTCAGGTCGAGATGGAGTGCAAGACCCTGGATTTTGTCTGTTGAGATCCATGTTGCGATTTTGTGGATTATTATGATCATTACATGACTCATTTCCTAGATGGCTATGACCATGCCTGAGTCTATTCATCAATCCTCGCTGGATGGCTGCGTCCATGCATTGGATCCAGATTTATATGTACTCTTCTATGGATTGCTACACCCATACCACATACATCATGTACTTGAAATATCAGTTCTACTCCTGCAGGTTTTCCGGCGGCCGTGTTTTCAGTCGACCATGTTCTTGTAAAGAATTTCACCCCTCTCTCTCTTGGGCCTCATGCTTTAGGGGGCATCTCTTACACAGTAATTTGTCACCGTCCTTTTTACCCCTTCTCCCGTACATTGGAGTACTTATTTCGGGACCTGTGAGAAGTGACATAACCTGAAAACACATGCATTGTATCCCCTTGAGTATATATTTCATATGCCCTGAAGACACCTTCTGCAAAATACCCATAAAAATAGCCCTTTTTCCATTGGCACTGTTCCTCAGTGTATCACTCGCGCCAATGGGGGAAATCCTCCAAAGAGGGCGCGCTAGCTGGCGCTCTGTCTCAGAGTCACACTAGTGCCAACCCAGTTGGGTAAAGTTTTTAACAAACCAACTTGCGAAGGTTCTTCCTAACCTATTCATGAACTGATTCCAATTTGATTTAGTTCAGTTGGGCTTCGAATCTCCATAGAAGGGAAGTAGTTATCCACCTCTCATGGAAGCTTCCTAATGATAAGGACAATCCCATGAATCTTGTGGATGATCTTATCTCCTTCTCCTTCCTCTATATAAGCTTGTCCCTTTGCCTTTGACAAGCTAGTTAGTAATTCTACTCTTCAAGCTCCAAATTCTAGGTCACAAAGTATGAGAATTGCTAAGCTCATGCTACAAGAGGCCTTGTTCATCCCCATAAGGCTACATCTTTAATGAGGAGATCTTTGTCCAAGTAACCATGGAGAGAGAGGCTTGTCCCCCATCCCCAACAAGCTTTGCAAGGCATGTGTTGCTGATCACCCAGCCAAAGGAGGATTCGACGTCAGAACTTGGTTGTATTCTTCTTTGTTTATCAATAATAATATACGATTATCATTATGGTTCCACTCTTATTGTCTTTATAATGATGTTTGAGTTATATCATTTCTAATTGATATATAGTTTCATTTCTTGGATTTTATGCTTGTATTTGTGCTGTTCTTTGTATGTGCATGTGTCTACTCACGAGGATCGTGAGGATTGTGACCAGCTGAAGCGAAAGAATGGGAGTGACGACTCTTCTACAAATACTAGCGTTGGATTCGAGGTAGGCCCTCATCATCGGTCTTTACTTTGAAATTAGGAACCTGCATGTTAGCGTTGTTTGATTGTTGCTAGACCCCATTTAGGCTAGCGGGATCACCTCTGTCCGCAAAGGGGATTTACCTACACAACAATTTGGCGACTCCACTAGGGAGTTAGCTTTTTGCCTTGTGGTTTGTTTTGTCTTGTTGTTTGATTTGTAAACTTTAGACAGAGCTTGAAGTCTGGCCAGATAGCCTTCAAAACGCTATTGCCCTGCATTAGCAAAGTAGATCAACGCCACTTCAGTCCATCTCTGGTTTGGTTTACGAACTGAACGGCTTGGAACTTGCCTTGTTTCTTGGTTATTTCCTTGGTTTCTCCTGCTTGATTAGCTTTCTGGGTTGGATGCCTGTGTTGCTTCTTGCCTCTTGGTGTACTTAGGAATTGCTGATTTGGCCTTGGCTCTTTTGTTTTTACTTTTCCATAGCGAACTCGGCTGGTGCTAGTTTATAGCGTGATAGTCGCGCCAGTTGGTGAAAGTTGCACATTTACAACCAGCGCCAATTCCTGAAAGGCGCTTGTTGCGGCCTAACAGTCATGCCAGGCCTGTAAACTTTTGAAGTTTGCATGGTTGTGAAATTTTTGAGCTTGGGTTTTGTCCTAAGTACATTTTTCAGACTACTTGAGTGTGTTGGAGTGTGATTTGACTGGCTTTGATTGTTACCCTTTGGGTGTTTGCTTTTTTCTATCAATTTCACATTTCTAGCCCTAGGGCATCTAGTGGCTTTGTGTATCGAGCCTTCCTCAGGTGTTTTGATGTTTTTGTGGTCCAATCAACTCTTTAGTTGCTCCCTTACACTTTTTTGGTAGTTGTGAATCGTTTTGTTGCGTTATTTGGGTGACTTGCTTTGTCTTCACTTGAATTCCACTTCGTCTCACTTTGAGCATAGATTACACGGCTCATTGTTGTCTTTGGGATCTTTCTTGTTCTTTGGATGTTTGATTTGTGATTTGAGGAATTGAACGTGCTTGTATTGGATAGAAATTGCTTGTGTTATTTCTCAAAGTTGTTTAGTGCATTTTTCCATCATCAAAAAGAAAAAAATCTCTCTTGCTTTGAATTAGTTAATGAAAATTAGAAGTTTTCATTTCGATTAGTGATTTAGTAATCTTAAAGAAAAGCTTGTTAATTTGCATTAGCTACATTAGGGAAGCTCTTTGTTGTTTTGTGATCGTTTCCTTTGCATGAAAGCTCTTCAACTCTCTCATAACTAGCATTCATCGAATGAAATGACATGTTTTGGCATATAGAGTGCATTTAGGGAATTTTGAGAGATTACATGCGGTAGGACCTGAAAACCGAAACCTAACACAAGATCAACTTTAAAATAAACTGAATGAATCTAAAAAATGCATTGGAACATAATGCTCACATTCTAGAGGTCTGGGCTACAGACGTGCTCTGGTGTCGTTAAACCTAGTCACTTTTGTTTCCACTCAAGGTTGGGTGATTCCTCCTTTTGTGACTCAACTGTGGTCTAGTATAGACTTGTGCCCCCACGTACCATCGAGTATATGGGGAGGCTCCACTAGGTTATCATCCTTGATCCACAGGAAGCCGTGTCTCTCGCCTTACAGCCCGTAACGCACCAAACACAACATTCGGGAAGATTGACTGCCATACAAAAAGTCCTTGGTTTTCATATGATTGCTAATGTGTATATGGAGTTTTACGGATTGTCTGGTAAACCCCTTGCCTAGTTCTCCAGAGTAGTCACTTTTTGATCCTTTTCGGACTCCTTAAAAGAAAAGGCTCACTTGAGCATTTGTCACTTCTGGCTCACTAAACATTCGAAGGCGACTAGAGTCATCTTTTTGTCCTTTTCTCGACTCTTTAAAAATCAAAAGGTCAAGTTATGTCCTGATGTCTTAAAATTTATTCGGCCACGATCACACTTACCTTGTTAGATCTTGTTTGCATTAGTTTTGAGTAGGGTCTTTCCTCGTTAGCTTGTCTAGGATTTTTTGAATTCGATCATCCTGGCGGATCCATCGATCCTGTCTCCTGTCCCTAGTGACGAAGGGTCTCCTTCTTCTACCGCTCCTGAGACACCGGTTTGTGGTGACACATTTCATATTGTTCCAAGTGTCAAACCGTTGAACTCTCGTGCTCCAGAAGACGATCTTCACGATCTGTTTTGGAACCTTATTTGGGAACCTTACGAAGAGGATTTTCCCTCTACTCCTACTGGTGTTTTAGTCCTGATGGCTTCCTCTGATATGGAGGACACATCTCCTGTAGTGAGTGAAACACCTGTTGTGTCAAGTATCGAGACTCCTATCCCGGCCACATCCCCGGTCATATCTACGCCCTACACAATCACCCCCCTCGGTGCTATAGTGCCTTTACGCTATAGGGCTTTGAGGGATGCCATGGGCTCTAGGAGCTCCTCTTCAGGTACCATGTGGTATTATAACATCATTCCCACTACGGGATCTTTTGTTTCACAAGTTCACAATACCATTTTCATGTCATTTCTGACCAATCCGACCATTTGTGTCACATCGTCAACTCCGATTGCTAGTGCCATTACGGCGTCTTCGATCGTAACTACTGTTGTTGGTCCGTCCCGCGGTCCAGTACATAGTGGTCAATCGGCACATACAGCCAGAGTTGTTCATCCTGCAATTAGTGCCCCACCTTCTTCTGGTGCCATTCCAGTAGGGGGGCATATTCTCAATATTTGCATGCTGTCCAGAATCTCGGCGCACAAGGCCCTTACGATGACCCTATAGGTCATCATTTGTATACCTCCTTGCCAGTTGAGCTTGCTGTTGAGGTTTCAGTTCCGTTGAATGTCGCTTTTGGTACCACTGGTTATGGTGGTGGCCAAATCCCTCCGGATCAAGGACAGTCGTACCAAGGACCATCATATCAAGGTCAGCTATCCTACATGCAGCCTAATTATGGGTAGCAGTATTATGGCCAAACCTATCCAGGGAAACCTGGAGGCCCACAAGGACAACCCTCCCGGAGACAACCTTCGGCCTATGGTGGTCCATCTTTCACCTATCTTGGGCAACCCTCTAGAAATTCGGGACAACCTTATGCTCAACAAGGACAACCTGGAGTCTAGCAGGGATACCCTTCTGGTCAACCCTACAGGAACCTAGGACGACCTTATGCGCAATAAGGACAACCTAGAATCCAGCAAGGGTACTCTTCTGGGCAGGGTGGTCAGCCTTACATGCAGCAAGGCCAGCCCGCTGCTCAGCCTAGTCAGCCATCTGGACAGGTTGGTCAACCCCAAGGTCAACCAACCATTCAGTCCGCTCAGCTATCTGGTCCACAAGGACAACCCTTGGTTGTACAAGGAAAACCTAACACCCAGCAAGATTAACCTTCTGGGCAAGTAGGTCCATCCGAAACTCAACCAGGGCAACCTTCCGGCCAGGTGGCCCAACCTCAATCTTCTTAAGGACATCTTTCTGGCCTGCTCAACCGGGCATGCAGATGGTCGTTACTTCTTAAGCTCAACCCGGTTTTCAGCCCCAGACACAAATTGGTGTTGAGATGCAAGGTGGGTTTCAATCCCAACCTTCTTACCAAGTGCAGCCTGGTCCCCAGGCTCAATATGGAGGCGAGCAACCGTATGGATACCAGCAACCCCAGGGGCAAGCTCAGTTTGCCCCGTATCAAAATTATCAACAGATGCAGGTTGCTCCTTATCAAAATTACCAGCAACAGTGTGTTGCTCCTGCAGGTCAGTTTGGTAATCAATGGGGCGCACAAATCCAGAGTCAACCGTCCGGTTATGGATATAACCCCTATGGACAGAGTCCCTACGGATAGGGTCCTTTTGAGCCTGGTCCGTACGGACAGAGTCAGTGGGGGCAACCAGAAACTGGTTGGAAATCTAGCCCTACCTCGTATCCACAACCGTAGATGTCCTTCAATCCTCAGCTATCATTCTTAGCAACATTGGAACTGCCAGGTGTATCTAAATTAAGTAATGATCCTATCTTGCACAATCCATGCTAGCCGCCGGTTCCAACCAAGATACCTGGCAATTGCCCCAAATTTGACGGCAAAGCTGGAGAGGATCCTCAAGCCCATGTTATGACTTACCACCTTTGGTGTTCATCAAATTCATGGCTTGACGATTCAATCTGGCTCCGCCTGTCCCAAAGGACTCTCACCGGCTCGGTTGCTAAATGGTACATTGAGTTGACCCATGCGTCCTTTCAAGATTTCAATTCATTGGCAATGGCATTCCTAACTCATTTTCAGTTACCCATTTGGTATGAGATGGGAACACATCTCCTTACGTCTCTCAAACAGGACATGGCCACGCACATCTCTGATCATATACATGAATGGAGATTGCGTCGTCGGTTGATCAAGTTCTGGATTCCTGATCAACTCCTAACCGATTGGTTCACGACCTCCTTTGTCCCTAAGATCGCACGGGACATTGCTATGGGAGCTTGTGTGACTGAAGAGCAAGCTATCGCGCGTGCTCAATACCTCGACTTAGTTTATTCTCAGTCAGGTACTTTATATGAGTATTTTCCTAATGCCCCGAGACACGGTACATCCAAAGCTCTGCCAAAGCCATCTATTGACGGTGTTATTGGCTCTGTAAATCCGTCGTCGAAGAAATCATCCTCGAACCCTGGGAAGCAAAAATCGAATGCTTCAAACGAAAACACTTCTCAGGGTGGTTCTAATTCTCGAAGTACTTCAGAGGTCAACACCGTCCAGTCCACCATGGTGGACAAGGCCTCGAAAGGAAAGAAAAAGGGGAAAGCGGAGAATAAATCTGAGCAACCCAAATAGGACACCTCCAAACCTCCACCCGAGGAAGGAGCCAAACGTAAACTGAAGTATCCTTGTCTTATCTGTGATGAGGATCAGTATACCAAAGACTGCCCAAGGTGGTCCGAAGTTAGTCATTTATTGAATGGTGCTCCTGGGATTCCTGCGGTTTTGAAAGAACCTTTCCCCTCACAACAAACTCAAATGGTGGCCGATCCATCTTCGTCTTCTTCTCCCTTTGGTTCCCAAGTGTTCATGGCTGGAACCATTCTCGTTCATGTAACGACTCGAACAAAGGAATATCTGTCATCTGCCAGGAAGGAACCTGAGGTCCCCTCAAGCACTCCTCCATCCAGTTCTGTTCCACTCCACGTCAAGAGACCTAGCACTGAGACGCCCATCCGACCCCCTCCCAAAGGAGTACACCGGAAATCATCTTACAACCCAAATGCTCGTGCTGCTCAGCACTATAGCATAGTTGAGGACTTAGCTCAGGCTCCATCGGCTATGTCCACTTTAGAAGTTCTCCAGAGCTGCCCCCCTTAGAGGAAGTCCCTGCTATCGGCCATCGGTGGCATCGACTCGACCGATTCAGATTTGATCACCTTTGATCTCAAGAGCCATGTCCCAAGGCTGCCTCATCAGATTGCCTTCCTCATTCAAGTCATCATCAATTTGAAAATGATTCATTGTACGGTTATTGATGAAGGCGCGTCAACTTGCATCATGTCTGTTGCTTGTTGGAAAGTAATCGGGTCTCCGACTTTGAGCCAGTCTCCCACGACGCTGGAAGGCTTTGATGGGAGAGAATCTCACCCCTATAGTATCCTTCAATGATTGCCGATTACTTTGGAAGGGAAGGCCGTTGAAGTGGAAGTTGAGGTCGTTGATGCAAATCTTACTTACAACCTCCTTTTGGGCCGGAACTGGACATACACCATGCGTGCCGTGGCTTCGTCCCTCTTCCATGTCATTCGTTTCCCTCACTAGGGAAAAATTGTCAGAGTAGACCAGCTCTCCTTCTTCACTTCTTCTTCTGCAAGCAATGTGCCTTTCGTGGATCATACCTCCATCCCCTTCGAGAGTGTGGCAGCTGGGCTCTTCAAAGATCCTGCCCTCATGGGTGTCTTTTCACTCCCACCTCCCAACCTTGCCTCTATCAGTATGATTTCGGTTCATTCTAATCCTTGGGTCATCCCCCCATTGACCAGATTGAATCGTGGGGCGAGGAGATGCCGTTGAGTCTCGCCGAGCTCAACTACATCAAAATTGTTGTTGTATCAGCTCCTCCTACTGAATCTGCTTCTTTAAGCAGAGCTCTTGACTCATACGACTATTTCCCTTGGCTTGGAGGATGCGCCTCCTTGGATCCGTTAAAGGAAATATTTCCTTCCGACGAAGCGATCATAGAGACCATGTCTCTCGAGGAACCTCCGTGGTTCAATCTTCATCACCGTTCCTCGTTTCTCCCTACCCTTCGGGAAATGTTGGCTTGTCTCGTGCGGTTTGCTCCTTGTCTCCTTTCACAGCCCCTTCAGACACTCATTCAAGTATATCAAGTGTCTTCTAAAGGGAATTTGGGGAACATTACGTAGACTCAACCTATCGACATCTCTGTCAAACCAGGGATTGTCGAGCACATCTCATAGGAGTCACTTGCACTCCTAAGGAAATTCAAATCTATATAGCTCTTTTTTCGCGTGTTTTGTGACGTCTTTGCCTGGTCTTATGAAGAGATGCCCGGCATTGATCCAAGCATCGTAGCGCATGAGATACCTATGTATCCAGGAGCTAAACTTGTTCGTCACCGTTTATGCCCCATGCACCCCCGAAAGGCTGCAGCAATCAAAGCAGAAGTCGAAAAGCTTCTTAAAGCTGGCTTCATTTACCCCATCCCACTCATAGATTGGGCCTCTAACATTGTCCCTATCGATAAAAAGCAAGGTACTATCCGTGTCTGTGTCGATTATCGTGATATTAATCAAGCCTGCCCTAAAGATAACTACCCCACACCCTTCATTGACCAGCTCATTGATGAGTGTGCTGGGAGTGAGATATATTCGTTCATGGATGGCTTTTCTGGGTATAACCAGATTAATATCGTGCCAGCTGATCAACAAAAGACGACATTTATCTGTCCGTGGGATACTTTTGCTTATAAAAAGCTCCCTTTCGGTCTCAAAAATTCTGGCGCCACTTTCCAACGCGTGATATCTTATGCTTTTCATGATATCTGGCACATCGTGTAGCCTTATCTGGATGACCTTCCTGCTCATTCAGCTAAACGCCAAGACCATCCGTCGCATCTCCGCGAAATTTTTCTCCGTTGTCGACACTACCATATTCGACTTAATCCACATAAATATATCTTCTGCGTGGAGTCGGGCTGACTTCTCGGGTTTATCGTCTCCTGAGAGGGAATCCGTTTGGATCCCCTTAAATTTGAGGCCATTTTGAATCTTCCTCCCCTTGCTTCTTTGCGGAAACTGCAGAGCTTGCAGGGTAAAGCAAACTTTTTACGACGATTCATCCCGAATTATGCCAAGGTGGCAAAAGGTTTCACGCGGTTACTGAAACATGACACCCCGTTTCGATGGGATGCCATAGCTCAAGAGTCTTTTGAACATCTTAAAACTCTTCTAGTTTCTGCCACTTTGCTGCATCCTCCAAATTACCATCGCGATTACACGTTGTATCTGGCCGCTGATGATACCACCATTGGCATGGTTCTTGTTCAGGATGACGATGATGGCACTGAACATGTTATTTATTACCTTAGCCGCAATTTGTTAGACACATAATCTCGATACTCTTATGCCGAGAAGTTGGCACTGGCTGCTATTTGCACTGTCCAACACTTCCATCATTACATCTTGTTGCGTACTACGACGGTGATCTCTAATTGCAACCCAATGACGTGCATTTTGTCGCGTCAGTTGCTGGCGGGCAAGTACTCAAAGTGGATAGTCATCCTCCAAGAGTTGGACTTGGAATTTACTGCTGCCAAGTCTAAGAAATCGCTTATCTCCGCTGAACTGTTGTGTTCTTTGCCATATACTACTGCCTCCTCTCAGTTAGAGGATTCCATTCTGGATGAAACTCTCTTCCTCATTAGCACCCTCGATCCCTGGTACGCAGATATTATTGTCTACTTACAGACATCCTCCTTCTGTCCTGAGACATCTAACGATGCTCGTCGACGGATCTGACATAAAGCCCAACCATATTGGATCATTGGGGACACCCTGTACCATCTCGGCATTGATTCTATTCTCCGCCGATGCTTGACTTTCGAAGAAGCAGAGAGAGTTTCAAATGACTGCCACTCTGGTGCCTGTGGCTGTCACATGTCTGGATATGCCACTGCACAAAAAATCCTCCATGCTGGTTACTTTTGGCCCTCCATTTTCAAGGATTGCATTCTTGTCGTTCTTTCATGTCATGAGTGCCAAATTTACCAACGGAAGATGCGTGCACCCCCTGCTCCACTGCACCCCGTTATTACCGTCGGCCCTTTTTCCAAATAGGGCATCAATTATATGACCTGTAACCCTCGCTCGGCCCGGGGGCATGGGTACATCATCGTTGCTGTTGATTATTTCATGAAATGGGCCAAGGCGATGCCTACATTGTATGAAAACGGTCACACCGCGGCGCAGTTTTTGTTCAACCATGTTATTTCGTGGTTCGGAGTCCCCGAAGCCATCATCACTGATCACGGAAATCATTTTCGTAATCACATGATGACCGAGCTAACAACTCGGCTGGGTCTACGGCATGATAGTTAAACCCCATACTATCCTCAGGCAAAAGCCGTGAACAAAGTCTTGGTCACGATGCTTCAATGAACTGTTGGCATGCATAAGTCCAATTGGCATTTGATGTTGTTCTTCGCTTTGTGGGCCTATCGCACCTCCGTGAAGGATGCCACCGTTTTCACTCCCTTTCAGTTGGTTTACGGACTGGAGGCTGCCCTTCCTATTGAGTGTGAGATTCCTTCATTAAAGATAGCCATCGAATTTCTCCCTGATACTACTCCAGTAGAAGAGCGCCTTCTGTACTTAGAATAGCTGGACGAGACTCATCAACTAGCCTCCTTAGCTAACACTGTTCATCCCCACTCTTTCATTGAGGGAGACTTAGTACTGCTCTATGATCAAGCTAACGATAATTTGGGGGCAAGAAAATTCGAGCCTATGTGGCACGGGCCCTACATTGTGAAAAGTGTTTTGCAAAAAGGGGCCTATGAGCTTATTGATTACGAAGGGAATCCCCTGGATAAGCCCTGAAATGGGATTTATTTGAAAAAATACTATGCATGAGTCCAAGCACTCTCTTTTTGGTATATACATGTGCTTTCAGCAAGTGTGTTGTGTGTGCATGTTTTCATGTTTTTGTCTTGGTGTGTTGGTGTGATTTCCGCTTATTGTGTCGTTTTGCTTCTTGGACAGATGTCTGGGTCGCCTTACATTGGTTTCGCTGATGGTGCCTCCTGCAGTACATGCAACTTGTCGTCTGCGACATGGGTGATCTACGATCCGCATGGTGAGTTAGTAGACATTCAAGGGGTTTGTCTAGGTTGTACAATGAACAATGTCACTGAATATAGTGTTGTGATTGAATTATTAGCTGAGGCGATTAACCTCGGCATTCGAACAATGATTGTGAACTTGGACTCTCAGCTTGTCGTCCACCAACTCAACGGACATTATTCCATCAGAGATCATCGGATCTTAAGGTTGTATTTACGTGTTAAGTTGTTAGAAAGGGATTTTGATTTCATTACTTATCATCATATTTGAAGACGACTTAATACGTTAACCGATGCATTAGCTAATTATGTGTTGGACAGGCATTTGCATAACATGTAATTCAACATAACGTAAGAAGCATAAAGTACAATAAACCATAAAACATAGGTATATATATATATGTGTGTGTGTGTGTGTCCAAAATGTTTGCACCCCGTGCATCATCAAAAAATAATACATGTTTGTCCGAATACATCCGGAGACAACATGTCTCTCAAAAAAAATGCATTGAAAAGAAAAGCCTAGATATCTAGTCTCGATGGTGCTCATGGTAGCACGTCACTGCTCGCACTAAATGTCTCAGGAGTCGGTGGATGCGAATTGGAACCCCCACCGTGTGCCTCTGGTATGCTAGTGGGACATCCGCTAGCCAAGCATAATCTGGAATCCCTCGAGTGATAGCCTCGAGGTTCTGAATAAGCTCTCCTCTATCACCACCCTCCTCCTGAGGATCCGCTGTTGCTGTTGCTGCTGCTGGGTGTCTCCTTGCAATGGGAGACATGCCAGCTAGACGCTCTGGGACAACATCTGCATATGCATATAAAGGTGATTAGGACAAGCATGTACTAACAAAAAAAAATCATAAAAACACAAAATCAAAAAACGAGATCATACCAATCTCCTCGACCCAGTCCTCTCCCTCTCGCAGAGGGAGGTCAGGGTCTCCGGTGAAGTCTATCCCCGCATACGGCTAGTCCTCCATCACAATTAGTTGGCGGTGAAGCCAGCCGAAAAACTTAGGTCTGAAAGACATCTGCTGACCGCCACCACCCCTCGGCATTGATGCCGCCCATCGAGCCATCCTCTCTCGAGGTGCCAGGTCAGGAACAAAGGCCCCCTGGCCCTGGAAGCTTGGCACATGTTCCAAGAAGAACGTCACCAAGATGGAGCCATATCCGAACTATTGCAGCTTGCCCTGCTTAGCCTTGGTCAGTTGCCTCCTCATATTGGTCATCACTGCTGACGCCCAATTGAAGACTGTCGGACTAAGGCACTCTGTCGCCAAGATCAGATGGTTCTTCATAGCTTCGTGGGGTGCCTGTGCCCCCGCAACACATGTGATGGTGAATAGCAATGCTCTCAGTGTCAGATCCGGGACAGTGGGAATATCCACCTTCGAGCTGCCCAACCCGTATCTTGCATCTGGGAAAACTCGGGCCTTCACCTCATCCATCTTCTCTCCAGATGGCCTGCTACCGGTCAGTCGAGGCACCGGCCCCCATCATGACAATCCAATAAGGAAGTAGACATTAGATATGTCTAACTCTAATACTTGGTCCCGTACTCGGAACACCTGTTCATGTACGTCCCACAAGTTGATCAAATACTGTAAGAGCTCTAGCTGAGCTCGTAAATAGGACAACAGGAAATATTTCTTGAACCCACATGCTCTGAGAGCCTCCATGCAGTCCTCATCTGCTAAGGCCAATGTGTCCACTTGGTCATGTTCTCGTTCTTTCCACATGATCACCATTTTTCGTGTTTCCCTGCAAACACAAGCCTAAAATATCAAGTTAGATTCTTGTATAACTTAAAAATGCAGGAAAATATGGTTTAAATTTGTTCGAATTGACCAAAAAATCCACGTGGCCGTTAGCGCGACTTCTTCTAAAATATTCATGCCCATGGGCACATGCCCTTTGGGAAAGTTGCCCCATTGGTACGGGTTGGTGCCCGAAACCCGCGCCAATGGGTGCAACCCTTAATTTTGAAATCCTCCCTATAGGGAATGAAAAAACAATTTAAAACAAATTTCAAACTGATAGAAATGGAGTAAAGGAAGAGACCTCTTACCTGACACTGACGACGCTCCGAATGGTCAACTGGATTTGTCACAATCACCGATTGAAGATCGCACACCAAAAGCCCTAATGTCACTCTCCAAAGGTAAAAAGTGAAAAGTAATTTTTTGCTTTACCATTTTAACCCATTTTATAACTTTTTGACCCCTAAATAGGTTTCAAAAGTCATTTTATGGATATTTTAATGTATATTTGTGTCGAAAATGGATTTTACGTCGGTTTCTTGTGCAGCGACAGGGTTTGTGCAGCTTAGGCGGTGAAACGAGTTGTCTTTTATACTTTTTTGGACTCGGTAAATACACGAAAAAGTCACTTTGGAGTCATCTTTTTGCTCTTTTCTGACTCTCTAAACATGAAAATAATGTCGAGTTGGTCCTCTCGACTCGTTAAATGGAAATGAGAGGCGGTCATCTTTTAAGCCTTTTCCGACCGTGTAAAAAACGAAAAGATTGTTGGACCTTTGTCGTTTCAGGTTCGTTAACGGTCACGAAGCGACATGGTTTCGATCGCCTTTTTACTTTTTTAGTTCGAAATCACTACTTATGAAAAGTACTACTTGATCGTAATGATTGGGTGGTTCTTCCGAGAATTGTTTTATACTTTTTCGGGCTCGAGAGACACAACTGTATGCAAAAGGACACCCCTAGAGCTTACTTTTCCGCTGTCTTTTCAAACTCTCTAAACATGAAATGACGCCTCCCAAGCATATTCTACCCCCGTCAAGCTTGTCATCCAAAAATAACCGGGGGTCTTTCCAAAAATGGTGGGGAAAAAGGAATCACAATTATGGTCGTGTCGACAGTATGTCGCTCTTCAACATGGCACTTGTCTGCATTCATGTCTCGGTGGGGACATCTCATCTTGTTTTACACTTGCCTCTGTGGGTTTGGGTTATCCTGTTTGACCTCTCATCTGCTCATTGCCTTGTCACCATGAGCCCTGATCATTTGATGTCAAATACTGCCAAGTCCACTGTCGTGCCGCCGATATGTTCAAGAGAAGTTGACCTCTGCAGAATACTCAACCTCCCTCTGATACCTCACACAAAACATTTTGTCCTTCTCTGTCTCGTGTCAATGATGTGGGAAACATTATGGCCCACCTTTGATCAAGGTCACTTCCTATCGACTTAAGCTCATTATCCAGGACGTTGACTTAGAGACTCCCTTCAGGTACCTTGGAGCCTGCATGCCTCAATGGCAGGTTCTTCGTGTTCGATGCGAGGTTTTCATCATTGACCTCCGATCGGATGATTCTACGGGTGTTTGACACCGGCCCACTAATTCGCACGCCGTGGATTGTACCTATAGTACCTTGAGGACCATTGTCATTATTGGTGGTACCTCTCACGTCTGTTAACAGTTTTCATCATTGACTGGTAATCAGATGATGTTCTTGCATGTTCGACTTCGACTCCTATATTCACATGATTGAACTTGTACTTTGTTCGGGTCGAGATGGAGCGCAAGACCCTGGATTTTGTCTGTTGAGATCCAGGTTGCATTTTGTGGATTATTATGATCATTACATGACTCATTTCCTGGATGGCTACGACCATGCCTGAGTCTATTCATCGATCCTCACTGGATGGTTGCGTCCATACCTTGGATCTAGATTTTTATGTACTCTGCTATGGATGGCTGCGCCCATACCACATACATCATGTACTTGAAATATCAGTTGTACTCCGTGTAGGTTCTCTGGTGGCTGTGTTTTCAGTCGACCATGTCCTTGTAAAGAATTTCACCCCTCTCTCTCTCGGGCCTCATGCTTTAGGGGGCATCTGTTACACAGTAATTTGTCATCATCCCTGTTACCCCTTCTCCTGTACATTGGAGGACTTATTCAGGGACCCGTGAGAAGTGACATAACCTAAAAAAACCTGCACTGTATCCCCTTGAGTATATATTTCATATGCCCTGAAGACACCTTCTGCAAAATACCCATAAAAATAGCCCTTTTTCCATTGGTGTTGTTCTTCTGTGTATCACTCATGCCAATGGGAGAAATCCTCCGAAGAGGGCGAGCCAGCTGGCACTCTGTCTCAGAGTCGCACTAGCGCCAACCCAGTTGGGTAAAGTTTTTAACAAACCAACTTGCGAAGGTTCTTCCTAACCTATTCATGAACTGATTCCAGTTTGAGTTAGTTCAGTTGGGCTTCGAATCTCCATAGAAGGGAAGTAGTTCTCCACCTCTCATGGAAGCTTCCTAATGATAAGGACAATCCCATGAATCTTATGGATGATCTTATCTCCTTCTCCTTCCTCTATATAAGCTTGTCCCTTTGCCTTTGACAAGCAAGTTAGTAATTCTACTCTTCAAGCTCCAAATTCTAAGTCACAAAGTCTAAGAATTGCTAAGCTCATGCTACAAGAGGCATTGTTCATCCCCATAAGGCTACATATTTAATGGGGAGATCTTTTTCCAAGTAACCAAGGAGAGAGAGGCTTGTCCCCCATCCCCAACAAGCTTTGCAAGGCATGTGTTGCTGATCACCCAGCCAAAGAAGGATTTGACGTCAGAACTTGTTTGTATTCTTCTTTGTTTATCAATAATAATAGACGTTTATCATTATGGTTCCACCCTTATTGTCTTTATAATGATGTTTGAGTTATATCCTTTCTGACTGATATATAGTTGCATTTGTTGGATTTTATGCTTGTATTTGTGTTGTTCTTTGCATGTGCGGGTGTCTGTTCATGAGGATTGTGAGGATTGTGACCAGCTGAACCGAAAGAACAGGAGCGACGACTCTTCTACAAATACTAGTCTTGGATTCGAGTTAGGCCCTCATCATCGGTCTTTACTTTGCAATTAGGAACCTGCGTGTTAGCATTGTTTGATTGTTGCTAGATCCCATTTAGGCTAGTGGGATCACCTTTGTCCGCAGAGGGGATTTACCTATACAACAAGCCAGCTTCTTGATCTTTGCCTCCAATGACACTTCCTCCAGGATATGTAGTTCTGGAACTGTTTTGCATGCGTTGGCCACCACAGGTGCAAGTTGGTCATTCTGTGCCTGAACTTTCTTTTGTCCCTCTAGCACTCCAAATTTCTCCATGAAAATTTGTTCGTTGTTGACTTTGTACTCGCTGATCAGGCTCAGTGCGCACTACTCTCGGGCCTTAACCTCTGCTATGGAACCTGTCTGTAGCGTGTGAAGAAACTTGTCGTGGAGTGTGGCTAGGTTAAGGTCAATGTTATTCAAAGATATTACAACATCCTTGTCACTGGCTACCTCCACACTCAAAGGTCCATCACGAAGCACGACTACCTAGAAGTCCAACAACTGAACCATCTCTGTGGTTTACGTGATTCCTGGTGCCAAAGTTGTTGATGTAGCACTACTCTATCTTGTACCTGCTTGCATTCTAGTCATCTGGATCTGCATCTCATGTAGACCTGTCTGGATTGTGCTCAGTGCCTTCTTTTGCTACTGCTCAAACTGCTATAGTAGTTTTATGGTAGTATCTTGCACCTTATCTCCAATATCATCTATGTCTCCATTCGTAAAAGTAATCAGATATAGCGACAACTTGGTGGCCATTGTTTTCTTCTGATGTCCTTCCTTTCCTGCTCCCTATACCACTTTACCCGGAAGGGAGTGCTCTCCTGCTGCTTACCACCGCCCTGCTCTGACTGCTCTTCCTCCTCCATTTGGGGCGAAGGAGACTTCTGACCTCTTTTCGAGCTCCACTCTTCCTTCTCTACATGTTTCTTCACGGTGTGCTCTGCTTCTACTCGGGCCTTCTCCTTAGCCTCTTTCTTGCACTTTTTAGCCAGCTTCTTAACCTTCTGTTTGGTCGCATCCTTATTCTACTTCTTCGTGGGCTTCCTAGTCCCTACAGCTAGGTTAGAAGGAGAATGCCACTCTGTGGGCTAGCACTTGATGACCTCTTCAATAGCATCATTAGTGGCAAGGTAGGGTAGGTCGTTGGGCACAGAACCCCCCCACAACATGTTTTGGGGCTCAAAGCCCAAGTTTTGAGTAATATTATTGTAAAGATCCATGAATTGCCAATACAAATTGTATGTTAGAGTCATAGGGTTGTCTACCCTAAGTTTTGGATGTAGTGTCAGCCTACCCATGGTTCGTGGACCATGGGATTGTATAAATAGAGCAAGGCTCTAAGTTGTAAAGTAATGAAGAAATGAACCAATGGAATTTGATGAATAGAATAAGATAACGAGCATAGAGCAAGAGTCTAAGTATCTTGGGTCATAGTAATAGGAAGACGCTCTGCAACTAAGTCCGCAGGGTGGAGTCGAGTCTGTAACCAAGGAAGAAGAATAATAAAGAGAATTTTTATCTGAATTCTGTGTATCTGTTCTTGAGTTATTACCTGTTTGATATCATTTGCACTTATAGTGTTTATTTACTACACACATTTGTATGAATGGTGAATAAATTTAAGTATAACAGAAAGCATATGGATAAGCTAACTAATCAACTAATATTTGGTTACTAGTAAGGATTTGGGTAATAACACTATTCGGCCCTCGAGTAGCACTACGTGAAAGAAGCATCCAAGGATGTGAGGTATGGGTAATCGCGTGTAGCAACATGCCCAGAGGGTCGAACCACAGACCAATTGAAATCATCAGACATCCTGAGGGTGCGGAAACCTAGTCCTAGCACCCTCCCATACTACTTTGGGTGAGACCTCCGTTTGCGGTCCACAGGGTGTTGCCGAAAGGGCCAGTAGTACCGGGATTTGTTTGGCTAAATCACCTCCAAACCTAGGTCAGGTCCCAACAAGCCAACAAATGGCTTCGTTGCCAAGATCGGGATCTACATAAGGGATATCTGATGTTGTGTCACTGGAATCCAACAAAGAAAGAAATTGAAGGGTTGTTAGATGGAAAGATTCATGAGTTTGCTGTGCAGGAAAATAGGAATCCGCGAGTATCAAAGGCACAGTGGTTGGAGTGCCACTTATATATGAAAATCCACGAAATTTTCTTTGCATCCTTCCCCTCTGAGTTGTTTGAATGGATTACGAAGCTAGCATATAGTCAGGGAAGGCGTAGGCTTGACAAACCAATTGTGTGGACTCCAAAATTACTGCGCAAACTAGAAGCATCGAAAGATAAGATTGTGTGCGCTGTGGACCATTGGCTCGGTCAAATTATAGGAGGATTTATCACCAAGTTCGTGGTAGACACGACAGTGAGATATAGTGAGGCGGAACGATGATTCCTCAAAGGACTACGAGGTAAGTACATTATATCTTTGAACACTTGGATTAAGATGCTATTCCGTGAAAAGTGGGTAATGTGAATAAATTGATGTTTGGGGCTACGTAAAGTAGGAGGATCTATAGAAATTAAGGTAGCGCAGAGATATAAAATAGCCCCTTGATTTCACCTTAGTGAGAAAGTGAGGAAGAGCTCGCGAAAGTTTCTCTGAGGAGCGGGGTCAGTCTAAGAGGGCAGAAAATTCCGCACCTACCACCCCCACCTACGCCACCACTAGTCTCACCATCTTCACCTCCATCTGTGCCCACACAACCTTCACCACCACCACAGTTCAATATGGTCAGTGTGATAAAATTGCTGGTATTCAGAGGAGTAGGGAATGAAGATACAAACCAATTTTGTTTTGTGGTAAGGGTCGTATGGGAAGCACAAGGAGTTGTGGATGACAAGATAAAGAAGGAAACACTAGTAAGTGTGTTGCACTATCACGCACTAACATGGTACATTAAGCATTCTAATGAACATCCAAACGTGGGGATCACAAATATCTAGGCTGTGTTGAGCAAGGAATTTAGCAGGACAAAATCGGAGAGACAATCAATTATCGGGTTTAAGGAGATCGCGATGCTTCCAGGTGAGACCCCATGGGATTTGGACCAGAGACTGAAGAGTATGATTCATGAATACCTTGACAAATGGACAACACCGTGCATGGTTTGTAGCATCACTAACACCACATCTAAGGTTGACGCTATCACAGAGGCAGTTATCCAACCAGGCCGAAGTTTTGGAGATTGCAATGAGATTACACGAGAACTCAATATAAGATCCTAGCCTGGGAGTCTAACAAATGCACATGCAACTAATAAATTTGTGTCTAGAAATGCAGAGTTTGAAATAGGATAGGAAAACTTGGCCAGAGCCGCACGAGGAGGTATGGTTCATAAAATGCAAAGGCCAAGGGCATGACAAGGACCACTTTCCAGTCTTCACAAACTACTTGGTGGCAGGAGTACCGATGCCATTAATACCATAGGCAGAAGTGAGACCAAGAACGATGCCTGCATTATGGTGTGCGATTTTTCAGATAGGACGAAAACATGCTACAGATAATTGTCATCTATTAGAAAAGTATACACAGAAGTTATGAGCTAATGATGGATTAGACTCCTGCCTATAGAGTACAGACAGAAACACGAGCCCCCGATCCAATTACAGGGATGGCGCACACATGATTTCAGGGGCGTGGACGAGGTCGAGGTGGAATGGGACCAAGAAGGGGTTGCAGACAGCTGATTTGTTACAATTGCAGAGGGCCAAGGCATTATGCCCATGATTTTTCAAATCTGATGAGAGCATCATGTTTATATTGTACTCAATTTGATCATGAGATGGAAGACTACCCTACATTGATAGCGAGGTTGCACGATAAAGGGATACTCTAGCCTCCCTCGACTCAAAATTTGCAGATGATGAGAATTGAGCCGCATGAAGAGGACCCAAATGTAAACATAGTGCTCAAAAACAGTATCATGACAGGAGATGACAAAGGTAAGTAGCGTAAAGAAGGTGCATGGGTTTGCAAGGCTCCTACAAAGGAACCTAAATTTGATTTAGAGCACATGAAGGAGACATTCATGGAAGCTAAGAAGAGCCCCATGGAGATCTCCACTTTAGGTACTAAGGATCAACCAGAGCTGGAGATGGATCCTTTAATGATTTCTACCTTTCTGGAGACATGTATGAAGCTACTGCGCGACAACAAGGCTGTGAATAGACTGCATGAAATTAAAACTAGGTGCACTGGGTCAGGAGAACCTCACAGAGTCTAGAGGCTCAGGAAACATACATCACGAATAGGAAGGGAAATGGGATTGACTGCGCAAATTGGAAAGTAAGAAATGGATCAAGTAATTATGGATCTAGGATCAGACGCGAATGTGCTGCCAAAGAAAACATGGGAGCGCATGGGTAGGCCCGTGTTGCAATGGTCTCCCATTCAATTGTGAATGGCGAACCAGCAAAAGATCTTACTAATGGGAAGATTGCAGGGGATAATAGTAGATATCAAAGGTACGAGTGCGCTTATGGATTTCGAGGTGATAGAGATTGTCGATGACAACAATCCCTATCTTGCACTACTAGGAATAGATTAGGCGACTGATATGAATGGAGTGATAAATCTAAAGAAGGGAAAAATGATTTTCGAGAAAAAGTCACTACGTGTAGTGGTGTCTTTAGACCCTATCGAACGATCATGCTACACAAAGCCAGTGCGAGATGACGAACTAGATTGTACCTACAAGATAACTACTTGGGAACATGACTCGGTAAATCCTATAGCGGATGGTAGAATTTTGTGGGAGCACAAAAGCTCCTGGACATCCAATTCGGATGAGAAAAGAGAACGATGGTAGAACCGATTACAAAAGGTAACCACGCTCATTTGCAACATGATGGTAAGATCACTGCACTGCATGACAACATAGGTAAGGGATTTGCCTCTATATGATAGGTTAACAATGGTGGATGAATTCTTGAACAAATTTGAAAGCATGGTACCAGAAGAGTAGCAATTTCATGCTCTGAAATGGGAACTATGCTTTACATCCACAAGATGGTGTGGTACACATCAGATAAGCTTTGAGGACTAGTGCGGATGTAGAAGGATGATGTGCCTATGATTTGGGAAGTCGTAGATGTGGCTAGGAGACAAGTATGATGAACGAGATGATCGACATACACACCTCGCAAAATGGACCAAGGTCTAAGGGGAAGAGCCACAGCCTGAATGGGTGCATTTGTTATATCATACCCTGGATGTCATACCCATGAATTGGTATACTGAGATAAAGCTCCACCATGGTATGAGCGAATGGGATATCTTGTGCGAGGGATTTATGTTAACTTTCACGTTTGAAGATTGTTGGTGGGATACTGTTGATGATGCTCTACAGGCAGTAAAAGCAGCAATCTTCAAAATATCCCAGGAACCAATGGAAGTACTTCAGCTAGAATGGGTGACATAGATGAGCTGTGCATTGGAGTTTTACAATGTAAATGTTGAGGAGGATGATGAGAACCCACAAAATATTGAAAGTCCAGAAACGGAAGGTTGTCACAAGGTTCAAGGACCATTGATTGAGGATCCTGACATCACGATGCCACTAAAAATGAAGCAGGTAAACATTGGAATGGAGGCGGAGCCAAAATATACAGTGATCGGAGACTATTGGGATGATGCCACGGTGGATAAGGTCGCTGAGTTACTCCGTGAATACCAAGACTTGTTCCCAACCAATATTACAGATTTAAAAGGGATCATTGGCAACTTAGGGATGATGAAGATCACCCTGAAATCTGACGCGAAGCTGGTTAAACAAAGACCTTATCTCTTGAATCCAAAGTATAGGGAAAAGGTTTGTGAAGAATTAGACAAAATGCTCACAGCCAGAATTATTCAGCCAGTGGAAGAATCTGATTGTGTGAGTCCTACGGTAGTACAAGAGAAGAAGCAAAAGGGTGAAATACCAATATGTGTGGACCTTAGGAAGCTGAACAATGCTTATGCACACGACCCATTCCCGACACCACTCATAGATGAAGTATTAGAAAATTTTGGCGGCTAGGGAGCATACTTGTTCGTGGATGGGTTCTCAGGGTACCATCAGATCAAGATTGCACCAGAAGACAGGAGAAAAATGACCTTTGCAACGGAATGCGGATGCTTTCAATACACCGTTATGCCATTTGGATTGAAGAATGCGACAACCATATTTTCGTGCATCATTGTTGGTATGTTCAAAGAATACATCCACAAGTACTTGGCGCCATGTCTTTCCTTCCTCCTAGGGTTTCTCCTTTTGGTTCTATAGTTTTCTTTTGATCCTACTCTTGTCCTTCTTTTTTTAGAATGTGTTGCTCGCTTGATTTATTTATTTTTATCTGTATTATTTTTTATTTCTTATTTCAATTTTCTTTTTCTCCTCTCTTTTTTTTATTTATTTATTTTTTATAATAATTTATATTTATATATTTATTATTTTATCATATATATATATATATATATTTACAACCTTATACTTTTAATTAACTATATATTATTATATATATATATATATATATATATTATTATTTATTATTTATGATTTTTATTTTATTTTTTGGTTTAACTATTTCTCTTCCATGTTTGATTATTTCTAACTAAACTTTTTTAATATTACTCTATATATATATATATATATATTATATTAATAAAAGGTCTTTTAGAAAGTCCTATAAACTAATTCCCATCTAAATATTAAACAACTTATAATATTTTAATTATCAAAAATAACTTTTTAACTTGCCATTAACACCATTTAAATTATTTTTTATATATTTTTATATTTTTATTGGTTACCTAATCTAACTAATTTCCATTAAATTATAATAATTTTTATAACCCTGGTCCTAAAGTCAAAATTAGCCATTGGTCAAGTTAGCCGTTGGAGACTTTGCTCGGACTATTTAACATGCTAAGCTAGATCTGTTTCTTCAACTTGTCCTGACAATGAACCACACTAGTTGGTTCGAAACGCATCGACAAAGGTTTTTTGAATGTGATTTACACTGAAATCTCTTGTTAAAAATATCTTTGTATTATTTAAGCACCGTGTAGCAAGCTTACACT
Organism: Pinus taeda; assembly: GCA_000404065.3. Lineage (NCBI taxonomy): Eukaryota > Viridiplantae > Streptophyta > Pinopsida > Pinales > Pinaceae > Pinus > Pinus taeda. Next base: position 19,333 of record APFE030439606.1, on the reverse strand, counting down.
TGATGTTGGATACTTGGTGACGACACCAAATTGAGTTGAACCTTAAGAAGTGCACATTCCTTGTTCCCTTTGGAAACCTATTGGGACACGTGGTTTGCAAACAAGGACTAGTGGTGGACCTTGTGAAGATTTCTGTTATTCTAAATTTGGAAGCACCGTGAAGTGCTAAATAGCTACGCGCTACCTTGGGACACACCAAGTACTACAGAAAGTTTATCAAAAGTTATGCCCAAATCATCACGTTGATGGAAAAATTATTGAAAAAGGATGTTACATTTTGTTGGAATGAGGATTGTATGTAAATTTTGGACGTCCTGAAGGGGAAGATTGGCCTCCTCTCCAATCTTGGTCTTCCCAAAATGGGATGTGGAGTTTCATGTCCATGTTCATGCGTTGAGTATCACACCGGGAGTAGTGCTCACATAGGAGGGTGGGGATGGCTTGGATCACCCTATCACATTTGCAAGTTGGAGGTTGTCCAAAGCAGAGAAGAACTATTCCACCACTGAGTGCGAGGGGTTGGCGATGGTGTACGCACTGCAAAAATACCAACACTATTTACTCGGAGGACATTTTAATATGTATATCGACCATTATGCACTGAAATACTTAGTCACTAATGTTTTGTTGTGGAGCACATATGTAGATGGCTCTTATTGTTCCAGGAATATGATTTCTAGGTCATACTAAAGCCAGGATGCTTGAATGCAGAATTGGATCACTTGTTGCGTATTGAGACAGGCAAGGAACCTACTAGTTTGGAGGAAGGATTACCGGATGCATAGCTCTTTGTAGTGACGAGCACTCAAAGATATCATCCATTTTGTGACAACAAGGACTACGCTGAAGGAATACTCCGTCCAACAGAAGAAGGAATTGGTGGTGCATACGGAAGATTTTTCTGTCATCGCGAGGCACCTAAACAAATTGGGAAATGATGAGAAATTGCAAAGATATGTATCTGAATTCAAACGAAGTCAGATCCTTGCAGAATAAAATGGGGGTGCTGCAGGAGGAAATTATGCAGGATGCATGACCACACAAAAGATTCTTCATGCAATGTTATGGTGGTCAGCCCTACACCAGGATTTGAAAGCGCACTATAAGGCCTACGATATATGTTAAAGGACTGGAAAACCATTGCAGAGGGATGAAATGTCGTTAAATCCACAAATGACACTACAACCGTTTGAGAAATGGGAAATCGACTTTATGGGACTGATCAAACCTCAGGTAAAGATGGGCACGTGCTACATCATCACTGCGATGGAGTACTTGACATGTTGGGAGGAAGCGTAGTCGATCAAAGACTACACGGCCACTACGGCTGTGAAGTTTTTGTTCGAAAATGTGTTGACCCAATTTGGTTGTCCAAAAATCTTAATGAGTGATTGCAGAACACATTTCCTAAATGAAACCATTAGCACGCTCACAGAAGAGTTCCAAGTCTATCATTAGAAAAGCACACCGTACCACCCACAAGCTAATGGGACAGTAGAGGAATTCAATAAAATATTCGAGATTGCATTGACCAAAGTGTGCAACACATAGCAAAACAATTGGGACCTGTGCATACTTGCTATGCTATTGGCTTTCAGGACAACGTGCAAGAAACTGATGGGACAGTCACCTTTCCAATTAGTTTATGGCATGGAAGCTATCATGCAAATGGAATATATCTTACCTAGTCTGCGGATCCTAATGCTCGCAGGGATGGTGGATCACAAAGTTCTGGAGGAAAGGCTCATGCAATTGGTAGAACTCGAGGAAGAACGACTTTTGGCTGGATTTCATTAGCATGTACATAAGCGTGTGTAAAAGCCTCGCATGACTGCCATATCAATTTGTGCACCTTCAAGGTAAACAACTTAGTGCTCCTGTATGACAGTAAGTTTGAAAAATTTCCAGGAAAATTCAAAATGCACTGGCTAGGACCATATGTGGTTGAGGAGGTCGAAGATGGAGGCGCGGTCTAGCTAGTCAAACTAAATGGATAACCCTTCCCAGGTAATGTAAACGTCAGCCACTTGAAGCACTACACAGGTGGGATAGCTATTTGAGTAACAGCCAAAGCACAATCTTCATGACTTGAGGAACCAAACAAGGGCGCAGGACTATAAACATATGCAGTAGATGCCGGTATAGATGACACAATTCGGAAATAGAGGTCTCAAAAGAGAGAATGCAGTAGGTTCAACAAGAATAGCTCAGTGCACTACAGACATCAAGACCGTTCGAGACTAGTTGGAAGGACTCTGCACCAAGTTCACCGCGCTAGCAGAGTGACTCGAGGGTGAGTCACGATGTTTGTGCTGGGGGCCTATTGGGCATGGAATCACCACACGACATGTTTTGGGGCTCAAAGCCCAATTTTTGAATAATATTATTGTAAATCTCTTTGAATTGCGGGCGTGAATTGTATGTTAGAGTCATAGGGTTGTCTGCCCTAAGTTTTGAATGTAGTGTCGACCTACCCATGGTCCGCGGACCATGGGATTTTATAAATAGAGTGAGGCTCTAAGTTGTAAAGTAATGAAGCAATGAATCAATGGAATCTAATGAATAGAATACGATGTTGGAAATAATACTGAGAGGGGGGGAGTGAATCAGTATTATCAAATCATATACTTTTTCATTTTCACACTCAGATTCATATACGCGACTTCAGATAAGGATATACGCGTATATACGCAATTGTGTTAAATGCAACAAGCGTATATGCAGTAATCTTATGATTCAGTTAGCTTATCTTCAGTAAATGCATCAGAACATTACTAACCACATTAACAGTAAACAGGTGTAGTAAAACAGTACTGATCATCACACATAAGAAGCACACATGAACACCATGATATAAGGTGGAAACCCAATGTGGGTGAAAACCACCTGCTGCAATTCGTCTCTTTCTTTCTTTAATAAGAAACTTCTTTTACAATGTACTGGTGCAGTCCTTTACCAGCGTGTAGGCTACAACCTGCAGAGGGCTACAACCCTCTCTCGTTTTCCAGTTACTTCTAGAAGGGAGCTACAACCCCCTTAGCTCTTGTACAAGCGGATATACTAGTACGTAGGTGCTGACCTACAGAAGGTTGCAACCTTCTTTTCTTCAGGGACCACGTTTCATCAATTTTCAGACTGGATCCATAAGTACAAAGCAATCACTACTGCAATACAATCATCCACTTATACTTGCATCATAAATCTCTAAATCACCCAATACTGAATCACTGAAACCCTGTCATAAAAAACAAAGAACGCAAACCAGAGCCCAGAACTTCTGCAACAACCAGTAGAATCAACAGCAACCTGAAATACCAAATCTCATAATGCATACGCTACTTCACTATACCAAAACCACGTGTATACGCGCTTTCACCTCATACAACCCGCGTACAGATCTAAAGATAATTACTTGTACCTTCGTTGTTATATCAACCCAATCCAAGCAGCACAAACTGATAACCAGCAATACTAGATCTTCGCACTTTGTCAGAAATTCATTCCTTGCTGACTTATTTTTGCCTAATGATCTTCTCCTTATATAGGTTAGGCTTCTCTCAATACCATGTTCCGAAACCATGTAGAAATAATACCATGAACCCAATACTTGGGGTCGTCACTTTGGACCAAATACCACGGACCAAAACCATGATTTCCAACATGTACGCGCCTTTACTCTTATTAACCCGTGTGTATACAGGTACGCTCCTTCTGCTTCGCTAACCCGCGTATATACACACTTTCTTCACGGTCAACCTACGTATATCTCTCTATTTACCTGCTGCACTATGATCTGTTTTCTGAGTGAGTTGCCATCACCTATATCATTCCTCTCAGTGAGTTGCCATCAAGGACAACACCTGAATCATAATGCCAACAATCTCCCCCTTTGGACTTGATGGTAACCACCACACCAAGTCACTCTCCCCCTTTGACATCAAGGGCAAAGGGCCGATGAAGATATTCTCTTCCTTGGTATACCTTCTGCTGTCCATACTCCCCCTAAGTACCTGCTGAAATCTCTGAATGAGCTCCCCCTTTGTATATGTCAAGATGTATCAATCCATCCATGCTCCCCCTGAGCAAATCAAAGATTTAGGACCAACACTTCATTCAAAATCATGACTATCATTCATCATATATGATCTGCACCATAAGCATTAGCATCTAAACCTGCAATACCATTCCTTTGATCAACCAACAGGATGTATCATTTAGCTACATAAGCATCATCACAAACTTCTAAACACAATGCCAACAATGCATTGTTTGAAGTATATTCTCCCCCTGAGCCAGTGCCAACCATCTCTTATCATGACCGAACCTTTCCCTGAGTCTGTTCTACTGCCCTTTCTCCTGATCTCCATATACGCGACTCTGCAGCCTGTAACTCGCGTATATACGCGACTTATCTTCATTATATCAGCATATGCAAGATGGAATACTGAATTTCTTCACTTTCAGTATCCCCTGTGTCTGTTATGTCAGCTAACTGAGTTATGTCACACTTTTTTGTCTCTAATTTTTTCTTCTGAAACTGTGACGATGTATGGTCCTTTTGTTTTGAACTTTGATATTTTCTCTTGCATTCCCTTTCTTTATGACCAAGTTTGCTGCATGAATAACATCTTACATATTTCATGTTCCTTCTATTGCAATCAACTGCTTTGTGTCCATATGCATTGCACGCAAAGCAATATCCTTTGAAGTACCTGGGATGTGATGATCTTTTGTGATGATCTTGAACCATTCTACTTCTACATCTGGTTGCAACATGTCCAAGATTATGACATACATAACATTCAACATTATTCAGTGGAGAAGTAAAAATCTCGTTCCTTGATTGTTGATGGGGATGACCTCTCAACTCCTTGTTAATCATTTTAGATTTCTCTTTGGAGTTCCTTGCCTCACCTTGTGAACTAGATTCACCTTTAACAGATTCATAAAAGCCAAGACCAGTCTTGATACTAGGGGATATTTGAATACCAAGAATGTCATCCAAAATATTAGTACTATCTTGAAATCGCAATAATTTATCCTTTTCTTCTATGGCAGACACTTTGGAATCAAATTTAGCAGACAGGGATCTCAAAACCTTTTCAACTAAGAAAACTTCCTTAAATTCTTCACCCAAATCCCTCATACAATTTACAATCTCATCCATACGCAAGAAGTAATTAGCTATGCTTTCATTACTATGCATCTTAATATTTTCATACCGGATTCTAAGAGTTTGAAGCTTTGATCTTTTTACTTGTTCATCTCCTTCGTAGCTTAGAATGATTTTGTCCCATATTTCCTTAGCTGATTGGTAATGCATGATCTTCATAAATTCTAACTGTGTCAAACTTCCCAATAAGACAGTGACAACTTTGGCATTGAGCTCATATTGCTTTTTCTCGGCTGCATCTGTAGGAACTGCTGATGGGAAATTGTATCCACTTTCTACGATTCCCCAAACTTCTGCTCCAAGTGATTGTAGATATGCTGTGGTTGTTATCTTCCAGTGGGTAAAGTTGCTCCCGTCAAAGACTGGTGGCCTGATATGTGCCTCTTTTTCTGGATTAGCCATTCCGATGGATCTTCTCCTTCAAGCGATCAAACTTCTTCAAAAGGACCTGCTCTGATACCAATTGTTGGAAATAATACTGAGAGGGGGGGGGGGTGAATCAGTATTAGCAAATCAGTTACTTTTTCATTTTCACACTCAGATTCATATACGTGACTTCAATTAAGGGTATACGCGTATATACGCGACTGTATTAAATGCAACAAGCGTATATGCAACAATCTTATGATTCAGTTAGCTTATCTTCAATAAATGCATCAGAACATTATTAACCACATTAACAGTAAACAGGTGTAGTAAAACAATACAGATCATCACACATAAGAAGCACACATGAACACCATGATATAAGGTGGAAACCCAATGTGGGTGAAAACCACCTGCTGCAATTCTTCTCTTTCTTCCTTTAATAAGAAACTTCTTTTATAGTGTACTGGTGCAGTCCTTTACTAGCACGTAGGCTACAACCTGCAGAGGGATACAACCCTCTCTCGTTTTCCAGTTACTTCTAGAAGGGAGCTACAACCCCCTTAGCTCTTGTACTAGCGGATATAGTAGTATGTAGGTGCTGACCTACAGAAGGCTGCAACCTTCTTTTCTTTAGGGACCACGTTTCATCAATTTTCAGACTGGATCCATAAGTACAAAACAATCACTGCTGCAATACAATCATCCACTTATACTTGCATCACTCTAAATCACCCAATACTGAATCACTGAAACCCTGTCATCAAAAACACAGAACGCAAACCAGAGCCCAGAACTCTGCAACAACCAGTAGAATCAACAGCAACCTGAAATACCAAATCTCATAATGCATATGCTACTATACCAAAACTGTGTGTATACGCGCTTTCACCTCATACAACCTACGTATAGATCTAAAGATAATTACTTGTGCCTTCGCTGTTATATCAACCCAATCCAAGCAGCACAAACCGATAACCAGCAATACTAGATCTTCGCACTTTGTCAGATGTTCATTCCTTGCTCACTCATTTTTGCCTAATGGTCTTCTCCTTATATAGGTTAGGCTTCTCTCAATACCATGGTCCAAAACCATGTAGAACTAATACCATGAACCCAATACTTGGGGTCGTCACTTTGGACCAAAAACTATGGACCAAATACCACAGACCAAAACCATGATTTCCAACATGTATGCGCCTTTACTCTTATTAACCCGTGTGTATACGCGTACGCTCCTTCTGCTTCGCTAACCCGCGTATATACGCACTTTCTTCACGGTCAACCTGCGTATATCTATCTATTTACCTGTTGCACTATGATCTGTCCTCTGATTGAGTTGCCATCAAGGCCAACACCTGAATCATAATGCCAACACCTAGGTAATGATCCACGTGGCTCCAGAAAGACACACAGGAAAAAGGGCTTATGAATGCTCGAAATCAAAGTTTTCAGAATGATGGTGACCCAAGAACAGAGCATAGATATCGTCTTCCTAATCACGGAGGTGTGAACGACTTGTGAATCTGAGTCAGGATGCTGAAGTTATCGCGAAAAGAGTTGCCCTGATTCCTTTGAAAATGAGGCATTTTCCCCTAAAAGTGGATTTAAAGCCTTATAAGGTAAATCACATCGGAAGGAGTCTAAAGGGTGGACTTAAGGCCAAGCCTTTAGAACCCCTGATCAGCGATCTCCAATTAATCGGAATCAGGGGCATGCAATCGATGATGACGGGACTTTAGAACCAGCAATGGAGCGATTACTGATATTGGTGATTGAAACGATCAACGTCGACATATGCTAAGGTATCGACGAATAATCTCGAGTCATAGCGATGCGATCTCAACTGCCGGATCAAAAACCAATCAACGGCCACAATTAAATTGGAAATCGGGAGATCAGCGATCAGAGATTCCTCGATATACAGGGAAATGACCTCAGTGATATGCAATTGCAATCAACGCATACCCAAGAGGCAAATAAAGTCTGATTTGATAAAATTTGAAGTTCAGTTTATTAGATTTTCCAATGATTTATGTGTATTTTGGGTTTCCACATGTATTTGTTTGTTTAAATGAAAAAAGGCTATTTCCGTAGTTTTGTTGCGCCCGCCGAACCTTCTATGGGAACGTCTTCTATTATAAACAAACAGATCCCAATTTTTATGCGGCCTTGTCCCAAACGTGTTATAAAACACAATGGGGATAGAGTTCCTGGGAGGCTACATGCTAGAGGGAGAGATAGCTGAACAAGTGCCGTGGGTTTACTCAGATAAGCCTGAGTACCAGAGCGTTTGAAAACTAGATCGTCGATATGTCGTAGAGAACCACAAAACTTGATCAAGGTAGCAAGAGAAGGCGAGCCAAAGAACCTGAAGGTTAGGTAGAGCTGCAGCACAGTAGTGGCATAGCCAAAGCGCTACAAACACCAAATAGCTAGAGAGCTACGTTGCAAAGAAGTCCAGAACAATCTTCTTTTTGAGCAATGCTGTGAGATCAATGTTTCAACAAGCTTCAACTTATTAACAACTATTTCAGATGCCCCTTGTTGTTCATATGGCCATTCGTAGTGGGGTCGAAGTCCAAATTGGAAGCAATCTGTGCCTATGCATCGATAATGTGAATAGCATATTCACCGTGGATTATTTTATGAACATCCACTTCTTCATCCACTTCTTTAGATGGCCTGTGGTGTGGCGTATATGATTATTTTTTATATACTTCTTATTCCATTATGCTGCATAGATACTTGATTGATATTGAGGTAGGATATTATTTATTCTATGTTGTCATGATTCCTTGCTGATTTGATGCAGAATCTTTTATATGATGTACTTGCTGCCATAACTCTTCATGTTATGTTCTGAGATCCCTTGTTGTATGTTGTTGGGATACACTTGTTTATTACATGTCATCATGCATGTATTTTGTTTTGACATCCCTTTTGTGCCATGTTGGCGGGATGCTCACCATGCATGTTTTTGTGTCATACTAATAGGCGTTTGATTGAGAATTCCAGTTGTGGAACATCTCTTAGAGCCACTCCTACATGAGGGATTTTTTCCTTGTATGATCGCAACATCATCTCTTATGTACATCACCATTATTGACAGCACTTAATGCAGCGACCTACACCATCTTGACACTGGGCCCCGGAGACATAGTCCCTCCTGGACAAACTCTGTTATCAAAGCTTATGTTTTCATGTGTTAATGATTTTCATGTTCCTCTTATTTTCCACATGTAGATGTATACATTAATATTCTTTTAAAAATGCAATTTAACACATCACGAAAGTAAAAGGTCTTGGAAGGGTCCTTCGTCACACCCGGACCTGGATCAAGTAAGGTGTTGAACAAATGCATTGAAATGAACTTATCCCTTAGTCCCAAAAAATGTGAGTTCTTGATGACTGCAGGGATTCTTCTAGGTCACTCAATATCCTAGAAAGGGCTACAAGTTGACCCAAATAAGATATCCATCATCCAAAGGGGCCTAGCTCCACAAAAACAGAGGGATGTCAGAAGTTTTCTAGGTTTAGCTGGATACTATAGAACATTTATAAAAGACTTCAGCAAGTTATCCTCTCCTTTATTTGGGTTATCAGCCAAAGACTCCGATTTTTTATGGTCAGAAAGCTATCAAGAAGCCTTGGACACCCTAAAGGACAAGTTGACTACTGCACTTATTCTATGAGGCCCAAATTGGGCTCTCCCTTTCCATATACATGTCGATGACTCTCACAAAGCCATAGGAGTAGCTTTATGCTATATATATGACAAGCTAACTTATGCCATTTACTTCATTAGTACAATTTTGTCAAAAGCCAAGCTGAACTACACAGTGACTGAAAAAGAGCTCCTAGATGTTGTGCATCCATTGAATAAATTTAGGGATTACATTACTGGTCACCAAACATTTGTACATACTGACCATGCTGCAAATAAATACTTGATGAACAAACATGATGTAAATGCCCATATTATTATATGGTTACTTTTATTGCAACAATTTGGTTTAACTATTATTAATAAGCCTGGCAAGGAGAATGTTGTTGCAGATTTTTTATCCATATGGACTTTTCCTGCAGGGGAGGAAGGAATGGTTGATGATCAATTACCAGATGAACACTTATTTTCCATTTCAGTTCTCTCTTCGTGGTTTGCTGACATAGAAAATTACTTGGTGTCTGCACATTTTCCACCAAATTTGTTCTCCAAGGAAAAGAGCAAGATTGTAAGGAAGAGAACCCCATTCACTTGGATTGGGGGAAACCTCTTCAAACTAGGCCCGGATCAAATTCTGAGAAGATGTGTCAGGGAGGAGGAATTCTTTGACATTCTTCTAACCTGTCATGATGGGCCATGTGGAGGTGACTTTGCATCCAAAAGAACAACATTCAAGGTACTACAAGCTAGTTATTACTGGCTCACTCTTCACCAAGATATGAGGAGGTATACCAGTCAGTGTGATCGGTGCCAAAGGATGGGGAAACCTACCCTAAGGGATGCAATGCCTCTACAACCTAAAGTGACTTTTGAGCCATTTGACAAGTGGGGCATGGATTTCATTGGACCCAATGACCCTCCATCGAGGCAAAAGTAGTACATCATTGTGTGCACTAACTATTTAACCAAGTGGGCCAAAGCCAAAGCAACAACAGAAGAAAAAGTGTTTGAATTCTTAAGGGAAAATGTATTTTATAAGTTTGGGTACCCTAGAGAATTGGTCACTGATCAAGGAAGTCAATTTACATCTCACATGATTGAGAATTTATTAAGCCAACACAAAATCAAGCACTAAACATCCACTCCTTACCACCCACAATCTAATGGGCAAGTGGAGGAAACCAACAGAGCGTTGGAAGGCATTCTGACCAAAGTGATTAGCAACAATAGAAAGGATTGGGTAGATATATTAGTAGAGGCCACTTGGGCCTACAATACCACTTGGAAGACCACAACTGGGTTCACTCCTTATGAGTTGGTCTGTGGGAAGAAAGCCCTACTATCCATTGAATTTGTTTACAACACCTTAAGAATGGCTGCACAACTGGATCTAGATCTCACCAGGGCACAACAAGACATATTTCTCCAGCTAAATGGGTTAGACGAATTAAGATGCAGGCCCTCCTACACACAGAGGTGTTTCCAGGAAAACTAGTGTCCATTCAGAGCTGCTAGTCTCATTAAGACAGGTAGCTATCTTAGAAACAAACAATTCAAAGTAACTTGTGTTTTCCTTTAGGAGAGATAGGTGAGAGAGAAGCAGAGAGTACCAACCTCAGTCTTTCGCTTGGCTCCTTGCTTGTTTCCTCTCTCCTTTGATAGATCTTTGCCACTCCTTTCTCACTTGTCCCAATTCAAAGAACACATGTAGATTGAAAGTAGCAAATACCATCAAAGCATAGAGATCTATAACCATAAACAATGTAGAATCAGGTGTACATTAACCATACAAATGCATACACAAATAGAAGATTTAGAAATATACAAGTATATGGAGGAAAACTCAAATAGCTTTATTGATAGAAGTAGTAGAAGAGAGGATTACAACCTAGTTGTTTGATCCAGCATCATCCTCCCAGCATGAAAGCCCTCTTCACCTCATGAAAAGCTAGATCACCCAACAATACAATGTCTCAAAGAGAAACCAACAACACTTCCTTACAAATTACAAAATTCTAGCCTCTGGATCTCTAGGATGAGGGATCCATATATAGATATTTGCAGGGAAGTTAGTCAACTTTTGGGATTTTGATTAGTGTCATTTCATTGATAGTTCTTGGTTCCACTTGGATATTTCATGATCTCTTACTCATCCCTGGGCAAATTCAGAGAGGCAAGTGTCATATGAGCACTTTCTAGAAGATTCTCTGAATCTCCACCTAGCAAACTGCCTCTACCATTTGTCTGCTCTCGCTCATCGCACCCTATAGAAGGGATTTTCAGTATGCATCGCACCCTTTGTGTGTAGCAGGTGAGATGCATCGCACCCTCAACATGGAGTAGTCTGTATGGTCCAGTTTTGACTAGTTCTGAGGAGTTTTTCAGGGAGAACTTTTGGGAAATGATGTAATCAGTTGACCTTGATCCTTTAGGGTATGAAACAACAATTTTAGGGGTTTTAGAACCCTTGGTTTATCAACATATGTGACTGGGGTTGTAGTGCCCAAATATGTCTATAACAGTTGCCCCCTAAAGCATGAGGTCATAAATCTTCTGATGTCAGGTGAAATTCTTTATCATGAGGATCCGAGGTTTTTCGAACTGGAAGGTGACCTGTAATAAGATACAATACAATATATTATCTTCATAATATTTTCATGATCTAGCTGAGGCAGGTATTCCCCTACTCAGCTTTATAAATTTATTTTCATGTACATAGGACAGACAACCGTCTGTGTGGCAGACTGATGATTCTGGTAGAGCCATCATCCCTTTTCTTGGATGATTATCTGTGCAAATATGGAGTACATTTGAAGTTTTTATTTTCCTCAATATATCGCAGCCCGGATGGATGAAACTAGATTTGGGGTCTTCAATCTCGTTCAATCTTTTTCCGATGTACAAGTCGATCCATGTGAAAAGATGTTCTGGTGTTGAACATGGAAAGACATCCCCTGATTACCAGCCAATGATGTAAGCTGTTAACAGGCATGAGAGGAATTACCGATAATGATAATGACCCTCAAGGTACTGTAGTAGAATTCACGTGGTGTGAATACATGAGTCGATGTCGAACACCATGTAAAATCTTTCGGTCGAAGGCCATTGATGTAAACTTGTCGCCGAAAGTGAGAAACTTGCCATTGAGGCATGCAAGCTTCAAAGTACTGAAAGGGTTGTTCCTAAGTTGACTTCTTGGATAATGAGCTGATGTCGAGAAGAAGTGAACCATAGAGGGCCTTAATGAATCCCACATCTACGACATGGAATAGAGCAAATGATTTTTTGGAGGTGAAAACGATCTGATGATACAAGGTCCAGGGTGGCGGTCATGAGAAATGGAGCGTGAAGGTATTGCAGTGGATGAGGTGTTAGCTGGGTTGGTGAATTCTCTGAGCGACTTCTCTTGAAAATATTGGTGACACTGGAATGGATTGGTAGCGTTAACCCCAAAAATGGATGTTATGGAGGACCAATAGTGATATTACCGGTGAACGAAATAACCCAACCCAACTCAATCATGGTGATGTAGTGAAAGTGTCATGTTCAAAAGCGACTTGCTACCAATGAAGTTCTTCAAGTTTTCTTCCCTTTTTACCCAGTCATTACTAACTAGTACCTCTTTATTTTTGTTAAGCTTGAGGAGGATAACATATGCTTGTTCTATAATTTTCCCTTCGGGCAAACCTGTCGCTATGTTTTAGCGAGCCTAGCGACAATGAAACTCGCTCTTGTCCGTATGGACAAGTTTGTCGCTATTGCTTTAATGAGTTTAATGAAAAAGATAATTCGGTCCTTTTCAATTTTAGAGGGTCTGAAAAGAGACGGAAATGAAACTCTAGTAGTCCTTTTTCATAGTATAATCCCTTAAGTCTGAAAAAGTATAAAATAATATGAAAGGGATGACTTTTCGATAGTTTTAGCGAGCCGAACAAGACAAGTGCTTTATCTTTTTGTGTAATGATCCCTCAATTCCAAAAATATTAAAATAAAGAGGAGGGATGGCACTTCCAATCACTTTAACGAGCTAGAGAGGCCAATTGCTTGGTAATATTTTCATATTTTACGAGTCTAAAAAGAGCTTAAAGGAGATTCATTTCTAGGAACGAGTGATGTTTTCGGAGAGCAACTGGTTCCAGGTAAGTTTGGAACTTTTCAGTCATAGCAGTGTAAAGAAGGTGGCTAATAGAATCACTCGTTGCAGCTATTCCTCAAAAGGGTAAAAAATCAAGTGGAAGTGTATGATTGGCTAAAAAGGTGGAGTTGATGGTAAGAACACGACCAAGGCTCAAAAGCTGATAGCAATGCGATCAAAAGGGTTATTTACCGAAGGTGGGTTCATTTTTTAATGAGCTTGAACTCTGGGGGAACATATGCTCATTGCTGGGTTTATTTTTTAACGAGCTTGAACTTTGCGGAAACATTGGTCGTACCAGTCGTCTATTAAGGATGTCTCTCATCAGTAGGTCCATTTTTTAGGGATCTTGCCCCATGCAAAAATTTTCTCAAGAGCCTTTTGTATGCAGGCTAGGAACAACTAACTACTATCCTAAGGGTTAATGAACTACCGAGATTAGGTAGGATAGTTTCATACAAAACTCTTCCTTTTCTTTGCTATCGCCGCCGATCCCGGCAAAGATGAATGGTGGATCAGACCAATCACCTAACTTAAGCAGTTGAATTTAATAAAAATTACGGGGTTAGAGTTACGCTGGTTTCTTTTCACTTGCATACAAAAGGTTTTCATGCCCCAAGGTATAAAAAAAAAGAAAAGTTTCCAGGTTACCATATGGAAGTTTTTGCATTAAAGCAAGGTTGTTTTGTCCACATTGCAGACAAAACACTTCTTTGGCTCTGTCCATCGAAATAGACAAAGGTGAAAGGTGTGGATCCACTACCAATCACATAACCTTCGATGAGGAAGTCCTATTCCAGACTGATCCCATATCTTAAACAGAGGGGTGTGTTAGACTAGTCATATATCCTACGAGGAAACCTACCTTATATTTGGGGTTTTCCTGCCAAGGTAGACCAGGGTGCATGCCCCTTGGGTTCGTCACATTCAACGAATCACTCACGATCATCAGGTGGATGGAATGGAGGTTGATGAGACATAAAAAGACCATTTAGGGATGGAATTTGACTACTAGCCGTGTTTGAACTGGGGTATGAAAGCTGGTCAACAAGCTAGACTATTTGCCTTCATACGGGAAACACATCACCCGAAAGAGTGAGGAAACAATAACTCCCATGTTGTAAATGTAGTCACACCCAAGGAGTAGATTGTAATCTAGAGGCCCTTGGACTACCATCACGTTTAGATGAAAGGTTTTCCTTCTCAAAGCTATAGGAAAATTTGGAAGGATCCCTAACAATCGACTAGTTCCTTTATTGAAGCCTGACATATTTTGACTCTCAGGCAGAAGCAATGGCGAACCAAGCACTTTCCAAGTATTTGAGGAAAGGATACTCATGGAAGCCCCTTCATCTATGATAGTACCAGCCATGATCATTCTATAAGCTTGTACTATGATTTAGAATGGTACATTAGATGGTAGGCGGGGTCTCACTAGTAGATTCCAATCAAAGGAAATGACTAGATTGCTTGGAGGAGGGACCGAATAAATGGCCGGATGAATCTATTGAACTGAGAAACTTCCCTCCTGTGGTAGAGGAATGAGTATATTTCCTCCACGTTCATCGGATTCTGTGTTAACAAAAAGAATTTGAACAGTGTCGTTCTCATTCTCTTTGGAGACTGTATCATCTGAAGGCGCACCCTCTGAAGACAAAACTGGGTCGACTGCTCTCTCGACCTATTGACTTTGGTTTGGTGTAGACTCAGAGGGTTTATCTTCAATGATAGGAAATTCGACCGACAACAGAGGTGTGTCAGTCAGATTTTCAACTAGTGATGGACTTGGCAAGAGTTTCTTGTATCCAGGAGGAAGTCGCTACAGTGAAGCAGGACGGTTATCCAATAATCTTTTAGCTTCATCCAGGAAAGGGCAACGGTGGAGGGCATGATCGCCTTCACACAACCTACAAGGAAACTTAGATCTTCATTTTTTCCCATTGACTTCATTTTCACTAGTTGACGGTGTACTCTCAACATGATCGACAGAGGTTGAAGACATCGGATTTTGCAAGCGGGGAGACCAGTCTCTCAAGATCCGTGGGATGTAGGGACAATCTTGATGATAGTTGTCTCCTTTTCAAATGACACATGAAGATTTGGGTTTGGATGGTGCAGTGTGTGGATTTTCACCAGACGATGCATTGCTACCCCCTTTCACTGTCGACTTCTTCTTCTTTTTCTCCTTCCCTTTCTTCTTCTTCTCAATTACTTGGTTTTTATTGTTACTAGTTTCACCAAGAAAAGAAGAAGAAGGAGAGGGAGAAACAAACGAAGTGGAAGGTGGGGGAGAAACTTCAGTATCATCTGGTTGCTAATTTGATTGCTGAGGAATTATAGTGTTTTGAATGACAGAGGTTGAGAATAGCCATACTGGCAGGCCAATTGTGAGTCCTAGAAGGGACAATGTAGCCATGTGTGGAGCACCAATATCTCCCCAAGAGGAGAAAGGACTAGGATTCCTTGATTGGTGGACTCCATTTTCTCAACCTAAGACCAACGAGGGAACAATGATGTTATTCCAAATAAAATAATTTTATGACGCTTTGAAACAACTTGCTTTTTCAATTTTTAAGAGTTGAGAAAAAGCTAAAGATGTTTCTAGTCACCTTTGATTTTTAATGAGCCTGAAGTGACAAGTTCTCAGATGGACATTTTCTTTTAAGGAGTCTGCAAAGGAATGAAAGTGACTGCTCTAGAAATCTAGTTAGAGGGATTACCAAACCAATCATAAAACTACAATATACACCTCGGTGGTAAATTATAGAGAAATTACCGAGGACTTTACGTACGACAGTCAATCTTCCCAAATGCTGTGTTCAGTGCATTGTGATCGATAGGGCGACAGACACGGCTTCCTAAGGATAAAGGGTATCAGCCTATTGTGGTCTCCCAATATATACTCGACGATACATGGGAGCACAAGTCCATATTGGCACTTGTTGTATCAAAGAGGAGGAATCACCCAACCTACGATGAAAATGATAGTTACCAGGCTTTACGACGCTGGAATACGTCTCTAGCCTAGACTTCTAGATATTGTGTGTTAGCTTCCAAAGTGTTTTTATGTTCATTGAGGTTTATTTTATAGTTGATATTTCTTAAGAAGTTTACCTTTCAAGGTTCACCGTGTGATGTAGATGTACAACTCCCAAATATACAATCTAAAATGATAAACAATCATTTGTTTTCTTTGAGCAATGAAAATCCTAGCTACTAAGGAAAGAAAAATATGGTTCTTTCAACATAGAGCAGAGAGCACACACTAAATGCACTTTTCCTAAATCAATTTCTGCATGTAGTCTAAATGCAAATGAACATGCATGTATTTTTTTTTTAGTTCCCTTAATGTGAGAATGACAAAAAGAAAACTAAGTACAAATCTGAACTACTTTTCCTCGAAGCGACACTTTAACAATTTCTTTTCATAAAACGAAAGGAAGACTAAGACGACACTTTCTCTTTTGAATGGAAAACTATTTTTGAAACTTCAAAGAATTGATAATTCAAATCAAATACTATGGAAAAAGTGTAATCGACTATCCAAAAGAGGAAGACTTTATGACACTCTTTTTCTTGACTAAAAACGATAGTTGCGACACTTTCGAATCAAAAGACGACAACTCGATTAAGCCATTGTTTGTAAAGGAGGACTGTAAATGATGAAAAATCCATAAAAAATATTCACAATTCCTTATCAATGCAGGCTGAATAATGTGAAGGAAGAAGGTTTCAACAGTGATATATTGATCATAGACAACAAAACTACTGAATAGAGCTCAAAACAATGAAGAAAAACCAAAATCTTGAGGGAGAAACAGTCTCATTCAATCATTGCACCTATCCTTAAGGGAAACAGGGATGCATCTCACTTGTAGCAAATTGGAGGTGCGATGCATCTAGACTACCAATGAGAGATAGTGTGATGGCTCAGGGATGAGACTGAGCTTGGTTTTCACCCACAATTTGCAGCTAAGTTCAGGGATTTAGGCCGAGCTTATGATAGACAGTAAACACAAAGTATAGGGGCTGATCTAATGAGGTTATTGAGTTACCACCAGGGCACTTAGGATGTTTGCATGTCAGATGTTCAGTTCATAAACCAACTTGGATATTGATTGAAGTAGCGTTGATATACTTTGCAGTTGCATAGCAAAAGCAGTTCAAAGGCTAGCTGGCTTAACTTCAGGCTCCATCTGTAGTTTATAAAGAAAATAACAGTAACAAACAAACAAACTATTCACTCCCCATCAGAGTCGCCATTTTGTTTCCAGGAAAACTAGTGTCCATTCAAAGCTGCTAGTCCCACTAAGACAATAGCTATCTTAGAAACAAACAATTCAAAGTAACTTGTGTTTTCCTTTATGAGAGATAGATGAGAGAGAAGCAGAGACTACAAACCTCAGTCTTTCGCTTGGCTCCCGCTTCAAAGAACACCTGTAGGGTCAAAGAAGCAAAATACCATCAAAGCATAGAGATCTATAACAAACAATGTAGAATCAGATGTACATTAACCATATAAATGCATACACAAATACAAGATTCAGAAATATACAAGTATATGGAGGAAAACTCAAATAGCTTTATTGATAGAAGTAGTAGAAGGGAGGATTACAACCTAGCTTCCTGATCCAGCGCCATCCTCCCAGCATGAAAGCCCTCTTCACCTCATGAAAAGTTAGATCACCCAACGATACAATGTCTCAAAGAGAAACCAACAACACTTCCTTACAAATTACAAAATTCCAGCCTCTAGATCTCTAGGATGAGGGATCCATATATAGATATTTGCAGGGGAGTGAATCAGCTTCTGGGATTTTGATTAGTGTCATTTCACTAATAGTTCTTGGTGTTACACTGAAATTTGTCACCATGACTATCTGCAGTTAATATGGCTCCATCAATAGTCATATTATCCTCCTTGTGAAGCCTAATACCTCTGCTCTTCATGTCAAGCTTCAAAAAAGAGAGAAAGTCACTAAAAACATGCTTATCTCTGGGTACACAGGTTCTCTCTACCTTGCCTGCGTGTACGCATCCCAAACTCATTATACCTGCGTACTTGTACGCTCTGTAAGCCAAAGGATGGGTGCTTACCCCTGTAAAGGTCACAAGGCACAAGTTTCATCTTAAAAAAGTTACTTGTGGTCACTTCTAGAGCCTTCTAGAAGAGTGTTTGACGTATTTTGAGCGCCTCCAGATGGTTCATGGATCCCTATGATAGAGGAACTTATCCCATCAAGAGAGGAGCTACCCCATCCAAAAGAGGGAGTATCCCATTGATGTTGGAACTGAATAACTTCCTCTAGAACACTATAAATACAAGCCTTGGGCCAGAGGAGGGGAGGTTGAAAGCTGAACATTCTAAAGGGTAAATGCTGCTGGAATTAGGACTTCCATTGTTGACTTGTGAAGAGAGATCACTATCCTTCCTTGTTGCCATATTGGGAGTGGGTGAGCTTGTCAAAGTAGAGGAAATCTCTTGTTGGACCCTGGGAGGAGCTTGCACAACACCAAGGCTCAGGTTGTAATGGTTCCTTTTTTGTTTCCTTAATACAAAGAAGTCCATTCTTCTCAATGATTTGCTGCTAATGAATTATTTCATGTACTCCTTGGTCTATGTGATGAATATGCTTTGTTTTATGAAATATTCAGGTGTTATGTAATCGTTTGCTTTGTTAGTGTATGCAGGTCTTAAAGTGAAGGAGAAGCTCATCTGGATCAGCAAGGCTGGACTGCTACAACAAGCGTTGGACCTAAGGTAAGATCGGAAAACACTTGATCTCTCATAGAATAATGTGTGTTTAGAGAAGGATTGCTCTTGTTTGGTTTGTTTGTCACTAGAGAGTCTTAGACTCCTAGGTAGGTTAGCTTTGTCCGCAAAAATAACTCTTTCCGCATGACAAATTGGCGACTCCGCTGGGGAATCCATTGATGTGATTGATTTTTCCTTTGAGCATTACTTTGATCTGAACAGAGTCTTGTTTCTTTT